>CAKNXH010058296.1:0-17349 GCA_932178445.1 Andricus quercusramuli | reverse complement strand
ATCAAGCCGACTACCTCCGGAAAAATGGATATATACGCGGAGCGCTTCCTCAATCGCTGCTTGAACAAGCTGCAGACGAAGATGAAACGACATTAAGACCAACCGCAGAAGGCAGGCACCTTCTGGAAGACGATCGCAATTTCAGTATAAGGAGGAACATCAACATGCAAGTTTCTCTTAAGCCCCAAGATCTGGCTGAAATGGATGCCTCCCTTCGTGGAGATATCTCGCAAGAATCTGACCTCTGGATCATCAATTGCTCAGTTTATGGTGCTGCGAGAGCTTTGGCTGATTCAAATCGAAGGCTGAAACCGACGATGGACAGAATTCGTCCCGTGCTCAATGTGTGATTGACTACATAACATCTGGTAGACCGTTCACGGAAAGGGTTCGAAAGTTCGCGTAAGAACTAAGGATCTTGAATCACACACTCAACAAGTCAAAGCTGCTGACAATCAAGCAGCATATTGTTGACAAAATAAGGCTGTTATCTGACGCAAGGGGGAGGATACAGAAGAGGGAGAGATGGAACAGGGAGAATCAACAGTTTCTTGCTGACCCATTACGCCTCTTCAGTGATCCCCCTTTTTTTGTAAAAAAATCCACCCAAGCCCAAGGAGGTAGAGACTTTTTGGAGAGAGGTGTACAAGATCCCGAAAACACTAGAGTGGAAAGAAGATGCTGACAATATCATCCGCTTCAAGGAGTTTTGCGACAGCCTCATAAAATCTGAGGAGGAGTGCCCATCAGTCACTGCCGAAGAGGTGAAAAAAGCACATAGAGGCACGAAGAACTTTTCCGGTGCTGGACCAGATTGTATCAAGAACTTTTGGTGGAAGAAGTTTACTTCTATACACCAACATTTGGCCCGCATATTCACCTCATATTTAAAATCGGAGACGCCCATTCCGCAGTGGCTGGTGTTAGGACGCACTATACTCCTACCGAAAAAAGGCAACTTGTCCAGACCAGAGAATTACAGGCCAATAACTTGTTTAAACACACTGTATAAGATCTTTACAGCTGTCCTAAACAAGAGGATCGTTCGACGAATTGAGCTTGTATGGCGAAAGATGTACGAACAACGTGGCTCGAAAAAAAGTGTAGCAGGCTGTCGAGAGAACCTGCTAATTGACAGGTGTGTCTGTAAAGATGCTGCCGCCCATCAGCGCGTCCTGTCAATGGCCTGGATTGACTACCGGAAAGCTTTCGATTCAACCTCTCATAGACTTATCATCTGTCTGTTAGAAAGCTTGAAGGTACATCCACACATAGTGAGATGCATAGAGAGATTGATGCTTCTTTGGAAAACTAGATTTACCATCTCATCTAGGAATCATCGTCTGACGACGAACAAGATCACCTTCCAGAGGGGCGTCTTTCAAGGGGATAGTATGAGCCCCTTGCTTTTTTGCATCACACTTCTGTCTATCTCTCGCACTACGAAATTCTCCTGGATACCTCTGTGGCGACACTAATCAGCGTAAGCATAAGGTGACTCATGTATTTTATATGGATGTTCTGAAGATCTATGCCGCTGGTAAAAGCAAACTTCAAACTGCTGTAAATATCGTCAAGAACTACACAGGAGAGATTGGGATGGACTTTGGTTTGGATAAGTGTGCCAAAATTCATTTGAAGAAAGGAAAGATTACTGGCGTCCCCAAGGACCCTGAGCTTGTGCATATAAGTGTTATTAGACATCTTAATACTGGAGAGACCTATACATACCTGGGCGTGCCTCAAAGCCGCATTCAGGACGTAACATCAGTGAAGGAGTCTCTCCAAAGCAGATACAAGCATCTTCTTCGACAGATTTGGTCTTCCAATCTGTCGGCGTTGAACAAGGTATCTGCGACTAACATGCTTGCCGTCCCGGCTCTACTCTTCTCGTTTGGGGTGGTTCAATGGACGAAGAACGAGCTTAAGGCCCTCGATGACACCACGCGTAAGATCATGCATATGCATAAAAGCTTGCATATCAATTCGTCAGTTCCACGATTATACAATTCACGCCGTCAAGGCGGACGCGGACTTCTTAATCTCCAATGTCTTCATAACCGAATTGTTTTAAGTACAGCTTACATAGTTGCGAATGGCAGAGATCCTCTCCTAAAGATGGTCAGAAACCACGAGATAATTGGCGAAGGAGCGTTCCTTTACAAAGCCGCGGAGCAAGCTGCCGAGGCCCTTGGCCTGAATTTCAACATCAGAAGTGAGGAAAGTGCATTACTCCATCTAGATGCTTCACGTCTAAAAGCCGAAGTAAAGAAAGCAGAGGTTAGAAAATTTCACCAAGAGCTACTCGACAAGCAAATGCATGGAAACTTTCACAGAAATGTAGAAAAACAGTCCTTGTCGAAGGAGCAAACTTTTGCAGTCCCCAAATCATCAGGGCTCAATTCAGGTACAGAGGGTTTTATTTTCGCATGCCAGGACGGTCTAATCTCCAACTTAGCATACCGCGCCCGCATTTTATGTCAAGAAGTTCTAAGTGATAGGTGCAGAGCGTGTCATGCACACGCTGAGTACCGAGTCCGACCCACGCAGGAACAACGTATATCTATAGACATAATGCGGCCCTAAGAGTACTTTATTACCACCTTTGTCGCTCTTACGGTGTTGGTCGCGACCCTGCCCTGCCGAACGCTCCAAGGGATATAGAGTCAATTGTCCGAAACGAGAAGTGCCAGATTTTCTGGAACTGCGATTGTCGGGCAGCAGTCTCCGTTGCGCACTCGAGGCCTCACATTGTTCTTCAAGGCTTCGAGAAATGAACTATATTCGTGATTGAATTCTCGGCTCCGTCCGAGTACGTCCTTGTGATAGATGCTCTCGGAGGTGCGAAATTATCACTGGTTCGTAACCTTAAAGTCATACTCGCGTGCCAAAAATATGCCAAGGTACTTGCGAGATGGATGCAGAAAGCTGTCATCCTTGGGTCGCTTCGTGTCCTCAAGACACACGAGGGTTTCGCCGGCCTGTCGTTGTGATTTCGACGTGCCCTGTGACCACCCATCTCACGGATGTGAGACGTGGCCATAGATGTATTTTACCGCGGTTCTACTGGGGGCTACCTGGTTTTTAACTGATTATCTAAATTTTTTATGATTGCATTAAAACTTGGACTTAAAATGAGTCCAAGAAATGCCTGAAGCGCGCCAAATCGTTTTCCTGGATCGAAACTACCAATAGAAATGGTTACTCGCCCGCTAACTTCAGCAGAGTGGCGGAGTAAGGGTGAACGCAGTGGGAGGTGAAGTCAGAGGAAAATCAACATTTTAGTATCAATCACTGATATAATTAACTAATAATGTCTATTGGAATTATTACACATGAGTCATAGTTTAAGTATCGAGTGGGCCCTCGCCCCACTCCAAAAAAAAGATAGTGAACATAAAAGTCGCCCTTTTGCTTTATGATTGAGTCCGAGTGACGCCTAGACAATTTTTGACTATTCTAATTTTAACGTAAGCATTTTTTCTTTTAGTTAAAATACGCAAGATTTCCGGTTAATTAATATTCACTGACTAGACTTCATACCCGTGACCTTGACAGAGGTCAGCAACTCATAATTTCCACGGCGTGTGTCTACGTATTCGACACACGATGTTGAACTCGAAGACGAAGTTACATTTAAGAACAAGAGATGATAGGGCACCTACCTGGCATGATTCGGCCTCCTCTGCTCCGTCCTCCCGTCCTTGGTCCTTTTAGTATTTCTCAAAAGCTCTTTTAAAAATTGGTATTTCTCCGTCCCTTTTCTCTTTTAGTGCCGACAGGCGAAGCAACCTCTATAAGTCCAGAATCAGGAATGAATTTTAGAGTGGCGTCCCCGTTCTCCCTTGCATAAGAGTCGGAGCGCCACAATAGTACGAGCGTAGAAATCACCGCGCAGATTATCTGCGCCAGCTTGATCCTAGTTTTTCCGAACGAATCCCGTCCACTACGCATGCGCCTGGAAAACCTCCTCTTCTTAGTCCCTTGCGATAGCAGACCTCCATTGCAGGCACCCTCGTATGAGTTGACAGTTGTTGTTATTGTTGTGAGGGGTTTTTGATCCACCCTTGCCACTCGAGTTGAAATATGAAATGAATAAAATAATACTAACCAAAAATTAGAAGAAATATTGAACTTTTTATAAATTGGAACCTCGTCGTCTGGCAAGTATTGGTTTCGGTCGGATGACCTAACCTCCCTAGTTTTGACAGGTGATGACTTCCTTGTTTTGAGTTTAGTTGATCGTTTATTAATAATACTGATTTTAATTTCTCAATTGAGTATCTAATTCAAGTTCTTATTTTTAACAGCTTTAGTTGGTATTGCCGTCGAACTCTTATGTTCTAGGCTAATACTTCCTTTGCTAATTTTGAGTTTTTCATTTAATTTAGTTAACTTAAGTCTCGGTTTCAACAAATTAAATATCAACAACGACTGCTGTTTCCATCGTGGTGTAAAGAAGAGAGAAAGCTGCAAAGGTGTCCGGGCAATGTTTTTAAATTAAAAAATTGTTTGCAGGATTAGAGAAAAGAGGAAGTGATGTTTCGTAATATACCCAACCGTAATCAGAGCCTGTCTTCAATCCACAAAATCAATACTTGAACAATCAGTAAATCTCTATCAGAGTCGGTGACACTGCGGACGGGTGTGGACAACATTGAGAGATCAGTGGACAAAATCAACGAGCAATCTACATCACGTGAAGTGAATCAGTTATTACCAAATTTACCATCGCTTGCCAATCCGGAAAAAAAGGATGAACAGTTCGGAGATTCATCAAGCAATTTGGACTATATAATCATGTACAACTGGGATGTTTCCAGGGGATCGAATTCCGAAAATCTGGATGAGACTGGTCTTTATAGTTGCAAACCTTGACGGGGCAAAGAAACCTGGATCGCACTGAATTGCCATGCATTTGAGTAAAAATGGCCAAGGAACGTATTTCGGCAGCTATGGATTGACGCCTATTATCCCTTAGCATCTTTATCGTCTGCGAGAAAATTCCACCTTGTCCAGGTGGAATACAACGCAATTACAAAATGGGTCATCGGATGTGTGTGGTCAGTTTTGTGTTATGTCTTTTCATCGTTAGTTCGAAAGTGGTGACAAAAGTCAAAACGACTACGTCTAGACAAATATAGTAAAATTTATTGTTTCAAGTTCATTACGGAATTAAAACGTATGACGTTTCGAAACATACACCAGTTTCCTCATCAGATTAAAGTTGATCATTAAATTCAAGTTAAAAAGATTCAAACTGAGTTAAAAAACAATGATAAGTAGGGATTGTTGCGGTTGCTCGTCTATATGCAAAATATTTTTAAAATGAATTCTTGAATGAAAAAGATTGTTGTTTTCATAATTTTGAGTTTTTTTAAATGAAAAATTAGCCCAAAACTAAGTTAAAAATAATGTCCAGAAAAATATAATTTACCCATCATGTGGAAATTTTTGTTAAAATTAGTTACTAAAAACTGTTATTTTTGTGTATGTGTAATCCGAGCAATCACAACAACTCCATCCTGGTTATACCAATACTGTAGCAGTATATATTAGTATTGGTATAACCACGATGGAGTTTTTGTGGTTGCTCTAAATATACCTACACAAAAATAACAGTTTTCAATAACTAATTTTAACAAAAATTCCCACATAATGGGTAAATTTGATTTCTACTATTCATACATTTACTCATACATATTTTTTAAGTAAATTCTTGAATGAAAAAGATTGTATTTCCATAATTTTGAGTATTTTTATGAAGAATTTGCCTGGAAGTAAGTTAAAAATAAAGTTCCAAAGAAATCAAATTTACCCATTATGTGGGAATTTTTGTTAAAATTAGTTATTGAAAACTGTTATTTTTGTGTAGGTATATTTAGAGCAACCACAAAAACTCCATCGTGGTTATACCAATACTTATATATACTACTACAGTATTGGTATAACCAGGATGGAGTTGTTGTGATTGCTCGGATTACACATACACTAAAATAACAGTTTTTAGTAACTAATTTTAACAAAAATTTCCACATGATGGGTAAATTATATTTTTCTGGACATTATTTTTAACTTAGTTTTAGGCTAATTTTTAATTTTTAAAAACTCAAAATTATGAAAACAACAATCTTTTTCATTCAAGAATTTATTTTAAAAATATTTTGCATATAGACGAGCAACCGCAACAATCCCTACTTATCATTGTTTTTTAACTCAGTTGGAATCTTTTTAACTTGACTTTAATGATCAACTTTAATCTGATGAGGGAACTGGTATACGTTTCGAAACGTCATACGGTTTAATTCCGTAATGAACTTGACACAATAAATTTTACTATATTTGTCTGGAAGTAGTCGCTTTGCCTTTTGTCACCACATTCATCTATATTATATTCCCATACATCAAACATAAGAAGGATTTAACATCACCTACTTTCCTCAATATTTTTTCATCCATTGTGTAATGGTTATTCTTTGGGCGAATTTACCAATCTTTTCGCAGGTAATTTATTAGCAAATGATCGTGGAGTAATTAATACGCATCTTGCATCTTGCGTTGAATCTTGTTCGTCACAAGTCGCTACATTATATCTTTCATGGGTACGATATACGTATTTTATATCTATAGTTTTACGAGTCATTCGTCTGCTCGCATCGTTTCTCTTTTTTTCGCTTTCTCTCTGTTTTATAATCTTCTTAGTTTATAATATATGCTTAATTATGCACGTGTTTGTATTTATTAGTGTGTATGTGTGTTTGTGTAGAACAAGAAGTAGCCAATTTTAAGTTGGAAATCATCAGTATCCCAGACTACAAAAACGTAATGAGTTATAAAATAATATTTTTCTATAATTTGCGAAAAAGTGCCAGTTTTTCCACCGGTTTTTGGTGTAAAAAGTGACCGATTATTGGTCGACGACGTGGCGCATGCGCAGTGCCGACCTTTCCGGGCAACAGTGATAAAAGTGGACGGATGGAGTGGAAAAAGTAAATAGACGCAGTGACAAAAGTGAGGCACAGTGAAAAAAGTAAATAAAGTGCAAACTGCTTCGCATTACTCCGGATGTGTTCGTGCTGCCTCGGGTGTGCTCGTGCATCGTGCGCAGCCAACTTCGTTCTATTTTCCGACTCCGTCCCTAACCTAAAACACCGTCAGTTTCTCCGAAAATACGGTGTTATTGTTGCGTCAATCGACAAAAAATCGCCTTCTTTTTACACAAAAAACAGGTAAACAAAAACTAACACTTTTTAAACAAATTACAGAAAAAGTATCATGTCCCACACATTGAAAAAGCCACGATTTAAAACTCGTTTCAAAGCCACCCTCGCTCCGCTTGGGTGGCTAACTTCACACTCGTTTTAAATCTCTCGCTTTTTCAACTTGTAGCACAATATACTATTAATTTTTATGTACGCATATTCAACTCTTAGATAGGTTTAGATTTTTCTGAAATATAAAACAGTTTTACTAGGTCTATTTCGATGTAAGTCTTTTTTTTGACAAAAATTGAATAAATCTATTTTCATAGGTTTTAGCAAAAAAACTGTTACCCTTATTATTTACCCTTCCTCTATCTCAGATAATTATTTTTATAAACTTATCTCACTCGTAAATAAAAATTAAATATTCAAACATCACTTGTCTAGTTAAAAATATTAAAAATCGTTTGAGTATCTTTTTCTCTGAGGAAAGCCCAACATTATTACGTCACTAGACCCAGAATCTTCCAGACTGGGGTTCCCTCCCCCCTCTCCAACTGCATGTATCTCGGCTAGTCCGTCTTATCTACTGTGACGCGTCGGCGCCATTCGCGGGGTGCGGGGTGGAGAGGGGAATCAGGCCGCGCCCATAAAGGTGCCCCATAGTTGCCCTATACTACTAATACTATTAAATGCACTCACTTTATTGAAATTTCATCATTTAATAAAGTAAATAAAATGATTCATAAATGAACAATAAAAAATGTATAAATTTCTCAATTAATGGTCATGGAAAGATGTACACATCTTTTGTAAACACATTTATGTATAAACATTTATATGTATAAGTCTTCACCTGCAGAGCATGTATTATCTCAATTAAAAACATTTTCATTTGCGGCCCCTAAAGGACTCAGAGTCAACTGAGAAAGCGGAATCTTAATCTTTCAAAAAAGCACAAAAAAAGTCCAAAAAAATGTATTTAAGAAATACAGTAATATATAAGAGAAAACGTGTTTACATTGAAGAAGAATGCTATGCAAGCATTAACTTTGAATGTATTTCTGATGTGTCTGGATCTTCTGAGACTTCGTACATGACACCTATGGAATTAATGAGAAAATTAAAAGCAAAAATATATTAAGGTTAAGATGTTTGCGTTGCATTAGATCGCATGAGAGACAGGATACACGGAAAAAATGTTGGTACACCAGACGTACCTATAGGTAAAACAGCCGCGCCAAACGCTAGGACGAATCTTATACTTCAATTTGGGGTAGCTGCTGTCCCATTTTCTGACAGCAGCTATACTTCTGCGGCGCAAGCGCTGTACCAGTGGCAAAGTACAACCGTTGTTCATGTTTTCAGGACTAGTGCAAAAATATTTGACTAGTGTCATGCGAGTCGTGAGTGCACGTGCGTTGACTAATGCTTGTACTAATGTATATTTAAAACTATAAAACTTCGGACATTTCAACTCACAATTCTTTAGCTAAGCATTACTTATAATTATTTTTTATTGAATAAAATATAATTATTTTCAAACGATGCAATTTTCAAAGATTCCAAAATTAAACCAATCCATTTCCAATGTTTCAATTTTAAATTATTCAATTTTAAATGATTTCAATTTGAGATTATTTAATTTAAAACGAGTCCAGTTTAAAGTAATTAAATTTTCGAAGTTTCAGACTGAAAGCTAAGCAGCAAGTAAGACTTTCAATTTTTTAATTTAGTCTTGAAGGATATAAAAGGGGAAAAATGAATTATACATTTTTATTAGTGAAAAAAGAATTTTACACTGTCGACAACCCTTTAAAATTTAACAAATTATTCCATTTCTATTTTTTAAAATGAAAAATTCTTTAATTTCAATATTTTGGAAGAACCAAATGAAAACGCTTCAAAATTTGAAACCATTAGAGTTAATTAACAGTTACAAATTTACAGAAATTTTTTAAGTATGGAAGTGTAAACATGTGAAGTCTTGTAAAACGTATAACATGAAATGTCTAAGCTTATAAAATAAATTCTGAATCCTTGATTGAAAAGAAAAAAACTTAACTTAGCTTCAATTTTTCATCGATGCAACTGATGGTGTCGTTCACATAACCTCATTTATGTCAAGAAAATATATATTCTTCTACCTTTCCGATGAAGATTTAAAGATAAAAACTTTGAAAAATGCAGAGACTCAGAGACGCATAAGTCCTTTAAAACACAAAAAGACTGCATAAAACACAAAGCTTTTAAACCAAAAACAACAAATAGAAGCACGAAATTACGAAAACGCCAAAATTACAATTTTGACAGCAGATTTTCACCGTACAACCGCTGCCTCAGTTTCGGGATAGGAGCCGTCCCATCCTTGAGGGACAACGGTTGCCTCTTATTTTCGCGCAACTCCTCACCATAAATTGGCGTAGCTGTTGCCCCAAGCCTATAGTACAGCTGCTGTACTATAAGAAGTGCGTCTAGTATACCAAAAATTTTTCCGTGTAGAAACGCAGTTTATATTTCGAATGTCACAAATAAAGGTGAGCCTGGTTATCAAATCCTTCAAGCACAGGAGACGCACAGGCTAGTTCCGCGTACGATGCAATCAGGGATTGGAAGCTGATAGAGAGAGTAACATCTATATATTTTGACTGGACTTGCAGCAATACCAGAATGTATTGTGAAGCATGTATGTTACTGGAGCAAAATTTAGGAAAAAACATCACGTGCGTCCTAAACTACGAGCCAAGACAGATTTATGTGTAAACATCTTTGGTAAACGTTAACTGAAATAGAAATCTTACATGAAGCAAATAATAACTTACGTACATGTAGGAGCATAAAAATTTGTTTTTTCTTATAGGTAATGTTGTGCAAAAGTTTCCAGGCATCTATTTTCCAATAGGTTGAACAAGCACCGTAATTTTAATAATAATAAACTGTAAATTTTCTTTCAATTATTGCATTAAGGGTGATAAAAGTGCCCGTTTTATGGGCATGAATGAAAGGTAGTATGTGTCAATTTCATCCGAAGTTCTATGAAAAAACGTCACATTTTAATGTTTCTCAAAAATATCAATAAATTCGGAACTAACCATTTTTGTTACTGTTTTGGGCTAAGTTTGAATATTATTCTCTGCATTATTTTACTGAGGTAATGTGATATTTACAGAATATTTGTTCTTCCATGCAGTGAGATCTTGAACGTGGCTTAAGAAAGTCATAAAAAGTGAGAAATAGTTAACTCTCACTTTTCCATACGCATATCAATATAAGAATACTGTACGAAGTCGAAAGAATAACTGAACGAAGTCAAAGTAATAACTTTAACTTCTCTATACACATATCAATATGTAGAAGAATACTATACGAAGTCGAAAGAATAACTGATGGGCTCCTTCGAGTGGGTGAAGAGAAGCAAGCCTCTGGTCTCTGACACACGACACTACGCGTGTGTCAGAGTCCTGCATCACGCTTTTTAGCCATGGTTTCACTTGACTCATGCGCGACTCCCCATATGAAGGTCTAAGATGTTTACACATACAAAATTCCCATGATTCTCCTCCTCCGCAGTTGTCTGCGGGGAAGGGGAGGTGTTACCCCTACTTGGCGCGTCCCTAGGTGGCGGATAGGGGAATGCTCGCTGGAAACAGAGGGTAGGGCTGAAATAAAATGGGCCCCGCGGATCAAACACACGATTGGTGACGGTCGCAGCCCACTGGGAGTGCTCCGAAACCATGTTTGGTCTTTCCGTCGTCATGGTCTAGGGGCTGCTGTGAGTTCGCTTTGCCAAGGTGTAAGCTGCGACCGGGCATCTGGAGCCAGCCCCTTCGGGCCTTGATCGGGGAGTGCGTGGTGGCTGCAGGTATCGGAACCTGCAGTGCTCCAGGCGAGTCCGGTCCGTCCGCGTATTCCAGGACCGGTTAAACGAAGGCTGGGCCCCAGAGTACTGGGGTAGGACTTAGGTCCGAGGGTATACCCGTTCCCAGTTATTTCGACCCGCCCCTCCACGCACGATGCGCTGGTGATCTCTTTATTATGGCTTGTAAAGAAGGAAAACGGAGAGGGAGTGAGGAGGCGAACGTTGGAGAGGAGCTGGATTTCAGCAACTACTTCGACGTGGTGCAACGAGGCGAGCTCAAGTCGGATGCTGCCGAGATGCGGAGGGATTTCAGAGGCTCACAGGATGAGCTGAAAATACAACACAGGAAGGTACGGCTGTGCCTTGAAAAAATAATGGAGATTTGCAAGTCAAGGAAGGACACGGATCGGGATTTGATGGAACAAGTGGAGGACGCTCGAAGTGTCATAGACTCAGCTGGATATACAGTTAGAGCCCTAAATCGAAATTTTCGGTATTATGAGGAGAGCATGAATAGGGTGCTCAAAGAGAAGATAAGTGAGAAGCTGAGAGAGAAGTATCTCTTGAGCTCCACCTTTAGGGAGAAAACGGCTTCCGTCAGCACGCAGACGGAGCCGCAGAAATCGTCAGAGGTTGAGAAGGATATGCGTGAGCGGGAGAGGGAAACGACCCTCAGCCCACCATGCGGGTCTGGAGTGGAGAAACCAGCTCTAAAAAAGACCAGAACCCAGGAAGGTGTCGCCTGGTCTAAGGTTGGCAAGAGGAGAAGAAGCAAAAAGGAGAGGACGGAGGAAAGGAAGAAGTCGGAGAAGGAGGTGGTGCTTCAAAGGCACATTGTGCCCGATAAGGAACAAAGAGCTCCGAAGAAGAAGAAAAGGAGAATCCCCCGGGAGGCCGTGGCCATCATGCCAGCCCCGGGGATGAAATATGCGGATGTCCTGAGGGACATCCAGAAGAAGGTGAAGCTTGAGGACCATGGCGTAAATGTCAGGTCTATCAGGCAGACGAGGACGGGTGACATCCTCATTGAGGTGGGTGCCAAGGCGGAGGAGCGGCAGCACTTTGGTGATGCCATCTCGGAGGCCCTCGGACAAGGCGGTTGTGTCCGACACCTTGTTCCGAAGGCGCAGGTCGTGGTCTACGACTTAGTCGAGACCACGGAGGCTGCTGATGTGAAGGCAGCGGTAAGGACGGCCCTGGGAGAGCAGCTTGGCTCTCCACCTAGGGTAAGCCTCACCAAAACGACCAGGAGAGGCTGCATCCTAGCTTTCGTCGAGCTGGATGCGGCCGCTGCTGTCAAAATGGAGAAAATAGCCCCACTGAAGGTGGGCTGGGTTAACTACCGTGTGAAAACACATAGCGCCGAAATCCGGTGCTACAGGTGCCACTCTCTGGGGCACGTTGCACGAGAGTGTGCGGCAGAGGATCGTAGCAAGTGCTGCAGGAGATGCCTGAAAGAGGGCCATAAGGCGTCGGAGTGCCAGAATCTGGCAACACCCCGCCCGCCGGCTACTGCCAGAAGAAAGTAGAAGATGCAGAAGAAGAAGAAGAAGTCCAAGTAGGCAAAGAAATGGCACCCCCTGAAGTAATGCGAAAGCGGTTCCTGGGGGATTCCTGCCAAGGAGAAAGGGTGGTGGTTTTTAGTCGGTAGTTGGTAGCATCACTATAATGGTCAAATTAAGATCTTTGTGTATATTTGTATATATTAAGATCATTGTAGTGATGATATCAACATCCCGACACTACCGAGAAGTTTGGACCCTTCTCGGTGTGTGTTAGCATATTTTCCACCTTCTCTCGTAAAAAAAAATGATTAGATTTCATACGTCATTTTTACAAGATTATTGTCAAAGCTGCATTTCAATTTCTTCCTGGACCTTCTAGTGAGCCGAACATCATATTATTCCATAAATAGCAAATTGCATATGATTCCATGGACCAAGATAAATATCAAAGTACTATGGAAGATGAGAAAATATGTTTTCCTCACATTTCTTCAAGAGAATATGATTACATTTATTGAAGATTAGTTAGCTCTATTCCAACCTCGAGAAGATTACAGAGAGCCCTTCTCTTGACTCTTATATTTTTGAGCGCGGATACGGAGAAGTGGCTCAAAATTAGTTCAATATATGCTTCTCACAGAGCTGTGTGGATATGCAAAATAATTAATTCCATGGAAACATCTACATTTTCCGAGGTCAGTTCAAAATGAGAGCGGCTGAACTCTACGAAATTCAGCAATTTAACGTCTTTATTGTCAGGGCATATCTACAGAAGTGGTTCACCTCTTAGCGCCCGACTTTGGCCTCATTAATTGACCTGCTAAGATCTGCTACAGTACAGTAAAATAAACCCTATGGTCTCAGATGTAACATAAAGTATTTTCTAAGCATATATGCTACCTGAGAGAACCAATATCCAGCTTAGATTCATTTGATTTCCGTGCATCTATCGAAGATAAATAACTCATGATGTTGTCTTTATAAAAAAAAAACAACTCAAAACGCCGTTAAACGTATTACCGAGAACAAGAAAACTGTTCTGCAGAAGCAGCTGTCTGATTGTATGACAGTTCAATGCAAGGACATCTTCATAACATACACAACATCTCCTTTCATTTTGTAAATAATTATCAAAAGTTATGGAAAAAGGACAGTGAATACATTAAGCCTCGCTATAAAATACGGAAACAATAAGTTGTTGCAGATGTATTATTATTATACCATTAAGCCATTTCCCTTTCGGGGTAGGCGTGACTTGCTCGGTTGGGGAATAGTAAACAGGTGAATAGGTATAGAGTAGGTTGGTATATGGGCATAAGGTATATAGGAGTTTTATAGGTGTTAGGGATAGGTGTTTTAGATCGATCTGGAATTCTCGTGTCATTTATTTAGATGACACGTTCATTCCGCAACACTGCTCCGACCCAGGTTGCTGATCAATCTCTCTAGCGATCACCCCAAGTGAGGAACCTCACAAAATTGTTATGTATGGTTCCCCACTTGGGCCCATTAGTATCCAAAGTCTCTGTTTCAGGCGCCATTCACACTATTGTCACTCTGTTTACAAACTATTTGTCGCCACACATTTCTGTCCTGGCATACTACTCTAGCTTCCTTCACGTCCATGCATTTCTTCACGCAAGCTCTTCTGTTCCTATGGCTTCTTACGTCTCTTCGGATTAATGTCTCATTCACAGATTCTGACCATTCTTTCGGCGGTCTACCTCTGGGCATTCTACCATTTACTTTACCTTTATACACTTGCTTCGTCAGTCGTTCATCTTTCATTCTTTCAAGATGTCCGAACCACCTTAGCTGATTTCTTTCCCATATGTCAACTAGTGTCTCTTGTGTACCACATTCTTTGAGGATTGTCTCATTTCTGACTTTGTCCATCAGTGTTTTCCCGCATATTATGCGGAGAGGTTTCATGCCGATCGCGTTGATTTTGCTCCTGTCCTTTTCTTGACAGGTCCATGTCTCGCTACCGTATAGTACAGTTGGTACGAAGATAGAGTTATGTATGGCCATTTTAGCTTTTTTTGATATGTTTTTGTTTCTGAGGATGGATCCTGCTCTACCGATAACCTGCTTACCCTTATTTATGCGCCTATCTAACTCCCCATCTATTTTTCCGTCGCTAGTGAATAGGCTACCCAGATATACGTACTTGTCAACTTGTTCTAATCCCTCACCATTTAGGACAATGTTGCACATTGTTTTCTCGCTTTTTCCCTCAAACACCATGATTTTCGTTTTATTCACGTTAATTTTGAGGCCCATGTTCTCCATGCTTGTATTTAGTTTATTCAACATTCTTTGCAAGTCCTCGATTGATTCTGCCATAAGAATCTTGTCATCTTCGAAAGCTAACCCACGTACCTTGACGGTTTCGAGATTTACACCTTCTTCGTCGAAGAGGGCAGTTCTTAGACATTTATCCATGAATATGATAAATAGCCACGAGGACATAACGCATCCTTGCTTCACCCCTTGCATAATATCGAACCAGTCGCTCAGTTTCCCATTTACCCTTACACTCGCTTTACTGCCTGTATAAATTGTTTTTATTGCTTGTAGGAGCCCTCCATTTACTCCATACTCTTTAAGGATTTCCCAAAGTTTAGTTCTATTTACCTTGTCGAATGCTTTTTCTAGATCAATAAATGCACAGAAAACTTTCTTTCCTACTCTCAAGCTCTTTTCTGTGATCTGTCTTAGGCTAAATATCTGATCTGTACATGACCTTCCTGGCATAAATCCACATTGGACTTCCCATATCTTCTCTTCTGTAATTTCCATTACCCTACGGATAAGTATTTTTGAGTATATTTTACTTACGGTACTTAGTAGGCTGATACCTCTGTAATTACTGCAGTTGCTTTTATCTCCTTTTCTTTTGTATGTTGGTACGATAATCGCTTTTCTCCAATCGTCTGGGACTTCTCCCGTTTCGATACATAAATTTATTAATTCGCACAACCTGTGAGGTATGTACTCACCACCGTATTTAAGCATTTCAGTGCTAATATTGTCTATACCCGCAGCCTTACCGTTTTTCAAGTTCTTAATTATATCTCTGACCTCAGTGACACAGACTTTTTCAATTGGGTTTTCTAGTGCATTATGTTCTATGTCGCAGTTTTGTTGCCCTATATCTTCACCTCCTAATAGTTCTTTAAAAGAATCTTTTAAAGCGTCTACTATCCCGTCTATATCATATAGCATTTCGCCTTTACTGTTTCTCATGCTAGCAAACTCTGTACTTTTACTTTCCTTCAACTGTTTATATAATAGTTTCGTAATTCCTTCAAAGCAGTTTTTTATTTTGTTCTCTTCTTCTGTTCTGATTTTCTCTTTACTCTCTTTGACTAGTCGTTTAACTTTCCTATTTTTGTGTCTGTAATCATTTTTAAGTCTAGTTTTCTCCTCATCGCTAAGACCTGTCATGTTCAGCGTTCTATTGCGCGCTTTTTTCTTTTCTTTTTGGGCTGCCGCAATTTCCTCATTCCACCATGCATCACCAGATTTTCTTCCTACAAATGCCGTACCACATATTTCGGTCGCAGTTTTAACAATGATATCCCGTAATAAAGTCCACGCGCCCTCTACATCTTTATTGCTTATAAGCGCTTCCCACGTTGCCCTATCTATGCGTTCAGTTAACCTCTTTTGGAACTCTGTTTCCACTTCTTGTCTCTGTAAATTTTCAATTTTTATTCGTGTTTGTTTCGTTTTCTTTGTTTTCTTTGTTCTCCATCCCCGCCCTAAGTTTATTTTGCAGACTAAAAGGTAATGATCAGTATTGCATTCGGCCCCCCTCATGACTCTTGTATCTGTAACTAGTTCTCTTAGTCTTTCATCTGCAATAACGAAGTCAATTATACTGCGGCTATTTCCTTTACACCAGGTGTACATGTGGATCATTTTATGTCTAAACCAAGTATTTGTAATGAATAGGCTCTTTTCTAAGCATAAGCTAACTAATTTTTCCCCGTTATAATTTTTTCTTGTTGTGTCCCCAAAATTACCTAGCACCCCTCCTGTATCTGTATCCTGACGCTGGACGCCGACCCATCCGTTCATATCTCCTAACAAGATTATTCTTTCACCTTGATCGCAAGTACTTATTGTATCATTTAAAGTGTCCCAGAAGGCGTCCTTAACTTCCCTCGAATCGCTATCAACTGGTGCGTAGCACGCTATGATAAATAATCTTCTGATTCCTACCTTCATTCTAGCCCATAGCAATCTGGGTGATACAAAATCATGATCTATGAGATGTTGACTTGCTTTTTCATTCATAATTAAACCGACCCCCTGACTACGATGTGATTCACTATCTACTCCTGACCATATTTCACAACCGCCTTCCAACACCCCATTTTCTATGTTTCTAAATTCGCAACCTTTTTTCTTCGTCTCAGGTACACAGAGAATATCTAGTTTCCTTGTGCGCATAGTTTCTCGTAGTTCTCTTATCTTAAGATCATTCACTCCTCTAGCATTCCAAACACCCAGTCTCCATTCATCGCCCGAAACACGACCTTTACGTTTACCGTGTGCATGCCTTTGGTCAATCCGAGTTTCAGTCCATTCCGAGGCTACTTTATTGTTTGTATTATTCATGTTTAGATTGTACTCCCAACTATCACCTGTATGCGCGAGATTTATTTTGCGAATCGAAATCATGTCCTAACTAAGCAGTATTTGTCGTATGGTGGAGTCAAGCTGTAACGTCAGTCCCACCAAAACTTCTGTTACTGGGGAGGGGGGGGGGGGG
>CAKNXH010058295.1:34989-65259 GCA_932178445.1 Andricus quercusramuli | reverse complement strand
ATATATATATATATATATAATTTTTATTGCTTATAGGAGCCATCCATTGACTCCGTACTCTTTAAGGACTTCCCAAAGTTTACTTTTATTTACCTTGTCAAATCTTTTGTTTGGTCAACAAATGCACAGAAAATTTTCTTTCCTACTCTCAAGCTTTTTTCTGTGATCTGTCTTAAGCTAAATATATGATATGTACATAATCTTCCTGGCATAAATCCACTTCGGACTTCCCATATCTTTTCTTCTGCAATTTTCGTTATCCTACGAATATGTATTTTTGAGTATATTTTACTTACGATACTTAGTAAGCTGATACCTCTGTAATTACTGCAGTTGCTCTTATCTCCATTTCTTTTGTATATTGGTAAGATAATCGCTTTTCTCCAATCGTCTGGGACTAATACCATCTCTCTACATAAATTTATTAATTCGCACAACCTGTGAGGTATGTATTCGCCACCGTATTTAAGCATTTTAGCGCTAATACTGTCTACAGCAGCAACCTTACCGTTTTTTTAAGTTCTTAATTATATCTCTAACCTCAGTGACACAGACTTTTTCAATTGGGTTTTATAATACATTATGTTCTATTTCGCTGTTCTGTTGTTCTATATCTTCACCTCCTAATAATTCTTTGAAAGAGTCTTTTAAAACGTCTACTAACCCATCTGTATCATACATAATTTCACCTTTGCTGTTTATCATGCTGACGAACTCTGTACTTTACTTTCCTTCATTTCATTAAATAATAGTTTCTTGCTTCCTTCAAAGTTTTTTTGTATTTTTTTCTTTTTCTGTTCTGATTTTATCTTTACTTTCCTTAACTAGTTGTTTAACTTTCCTATTTTCGTGTCATTAATCATTATTGAGTCTATTTCTCTCCTCCTCGCTAAGACCTGCGATGTTCAACGTTTTTTGTGCGCTTCTTTCTTTTCTTTTCGGGCTACCTTAATTCCATCATTCCACCATGCATCACCATATTTTCTTCCTACAACCGCCATACCACACACTTCAATCGCACTCCTATCAATGACATTCTTGATCAACTTTAAAGCGCTCTCTATATTTTTATTATCTATTAGTGTGATCCAAGTTTCCTGATACTTTTTTTTTTGTAGAGGAGGTGAGAATGCATATACGCACTGAGTGTGAGACTCGACCTAAAAACGGTAATACCCACTAAACTCACCTCTTCTTCCCGCCAACCCATGTCCTCGGAACCGCTTTCGCATTACTTCAAGGACCTGGGGGTAAGGCCACTAAGTCGTGCTTCGACTTCCACTTTTGAGCGCCAGCTTGGCATTCTCCCGATCATCATCCAACCAGGATGCACGCATCGTCCTCAGTAGTGTGGTGGTACCACACAACGGGCTCGTCGGCCTTCGGCATCCTGGTTGGGTATTGTTCGTCTAGGTAGCGCGTCCTTGAGGCTTCCTCGACAAGGTTGCCCTCTCGGAACGCCCTACACCTCATTGTTCCGGGACGATGGTCTGTCCGGGGCTTCTCTTTGTTTGTGGCGCAGAGGTAGCACTGCGGCGAACTTTCGCACGCCGCAGCCCTATGGCCCTCTTTGCCACATCTCCAACATGACCTCGAGCGGTCTGGGCCATCGCAACCCGCTGCCATATGGCCGAAGCCCAGGCAGCGGCAGCACCGAACCCTTTCCGCCTTTTTATGTACACGACAGGACACCCACCCCACCTTCAGATGTCCTGTGCGTACCAACTTCGCGGCCACTTCTTCTTCTTCTTTTTCCGAAGTGGCTTCTAACGGCCGCTTCGACTTCACCGGCCTCCGTTGTTGGATCGAGGTCCAGGACCTCGATCTCGGTACAGGGTACGAGCTCGCGCACAGTACCCCCCAACCCGACAGCCTCCCTCACTGAAGCCGAAAATTCGGCCCTACCTTCTGTTGCAGGTCCAACCTCCACAAGGACCTCTCTATTTCTGGTACGCCTGACACCCTTGATTTTTACACCAAGGGTGTCCGGTTTCACCTTCTGTTTGAGGTCCTTGAGGACCTCGGCATAGCTTAGACCCTCTGCCGGTTTTATAAGAACCGCCTCGGGTCGAGCTCGTGTCCACACCTTTTTCCTCGCCTGCTCCCTGATGTTACTGTCAGGCCTGTCCTCTCCGTCTGTCTTCTTCGGGGCCGAGGACGCTGCTGTTGCAGCGTGCGTCCTCGGCTGACTGTAAGATTCTTCGGCATAGCGCAATTTGCGTGCCAGCTCGTTCATTAGGTCAGTTGCCTCCTCCAGTCCGTTCTTAATAGGATTAAACATATTTTTCCTGGTATCGCTAAATTCCTGTATCTTGCACAGTACACCAGATAGCTCGGCAAAAAATTTTTTACCCTCCTTCATCCCTTTCACCGCGTCCACATAATCCCCCTGAGTGATGTCGAGTTCCCACACTTCATCAGACTCTCCCTCAGACTCCTCAGATCCACTTCGATTCAAATTTTGTACATCATCCATTTAAATTCCCACGAGTAGCTAGGGAAATAAAGGTCCACCCCCGCAGAGCCCCGCATGCGGGGGTAAGGTCTGTATACTTTAGAAGGCGACCTGGTATCCTAGAGACACCGTTTGAGACACCACACCCCTGGTGCCATGCAGCCTGCGGCACGGTGGATTAACGCCTTGGCTTGGAGGTTTTTTCTTCGGGACCATCCCTGGACCCTTGCCTGCGACTGCTTTTTGAGTAGTGTAACCGAATTCAGCAGAAACCCTCGGTACAGGGCCGCAACAGGAAGCGGTCGTGGTTTTTTCTCGGTGTGTCCTTCACCCAGTCTGTTTGGTCCGCGGGGCCTATTTTATTTCAGCCCTACCCTCTGTTTCCAGCGAGCATTCCCCTATCCGCCACCCGGGGACGCGCCAAGTATGGGTCACGTTACACCGGGTGTACGTGTGGATCATTTTATGTCAAAAACCAAGTATTTGTACATATTTTAACCTGCAAGGATGCTTAATACAACTTTTTCTAATTGACTAGCGTAATAATTTTCAATTGGAATACATTTCAAGAATCTGTCTACAGGTTCGCCATTTTCGAGGATATACCTTAAAATAAATGTTAGCTGATCGATATGCGGGACATCAGGAGTAGAATCCACACTTAGTCCATAAAATTGACTTCATTTCACTTCGGAAAGGATACGTTACCTCTTCCTTTTTTTCCAAAATTAGTCATGTGTTTCTCCAAAAAAATATATTCAGCAATAAATTCTAATAGACCCAAATAATTTCCGTTGTGAATCGAACCAATTGTTTCATTATTTCCTCTAAATTGCACCCCTAGTTCCAAGAGATTTAATCACACTTACTATTCGACTTCAATATTCAGTTTCTTCAGCGTACTGTTTTTGCAATTTTTCATCTACGGCACTCAGTAAATCATTTCTTAATACATACTTCGTTATATTATCTCGATGTTCCTTACTATTTTCGAGCGTATCTAACAATTTCGCTCAATTTTTCCAATTGTTAAAACCATTTCTGTTTGATAATTCTGACTAACATTCACCAAATGATTTAGAAGGTTTCCAAAAAAAAGGTCCCTCGAAACTCGGAGTAAAACAACCATTCTAGTCGATTTTTTTCTCCGTTCTTCAATTTTTTATAAAAAAAATATTTTTTGTACTATACTTTGCTTAGAATATGCACGCTTAGATGAATTGAAAATCAAATCCGATATTTTTTCTTTTTGTGGATTAGTAACTTGAGAAACCTCGTCATCTGAAATAAAAAATTAATTAATAAAATAAGAAATACAAAAATTAATTAGATTTCAAAGTTTAAATGGATGATTGCCAAAAAGTGGACCATTTTAGACAACGAGATTTTCAAAAACAAAGGAAAATTCCAAGCTGTCTAAAATATTTATTTACAATTAAGCTTAACCCAAGAAAGTATAAAAATATTAAACTAAGTGATCAAGGAATGTATTTGTGATGGACATGAATTTTCAACGTTGCTAAAGGTCGTGTGAAAGGATATGCAACTTTAATCAAACATAAAATTTTTGAAATCTGATTAAAATACATGCAGAGCAGATAGAATGATCTTAGAATACGGAAAAAATTGATATTTTCACGATTGATTAAAATTTTACTTCAGTTTCAAAAAATCCTCCCATTTCATAGTATGATAAATTAATATGGAGCGTTACCGGACACTTACTAAAAATATCACGCAAATTAGTGATAATTATTAACTTTTATTTGGCCTAAACATTTATAAATTGATTTTTAATTACACCGAAATCTTCCTAAGTATGTAACGGTGTGATTCACTTAGTGGGGGTTAGTCCCTAGTCCCCTCTTATTTATCTCTCCGGATGATTCAGCCTAGTCAGGGTTGGTTTCAGGGATAAATAATGTGACATCGGTTTAATTTTAGAGTGAACATGTATGGGTTTATTCCCCTATGACGTACAAATCTAGCTTAAATCCAAGTGTGAGTGTGACGGTGACCGTGCCGAATGTGTGTGTGTTTGTGAGTGCGTGTGTGTGTACGCGCTATTGACAGTCTTAAGTGTAAGTGTGGTGTGTCCGCGCCTACATGTTCTTGGTTGTGCGTGTGAAGTGTGAGTCCTAACCTAAGAAAACAGAATGAAGATTGGTAGCGGTGCGTGAGTAAGCGTGCGAGAGAGAGAGAGAGATAGAGTGGACGTACAGCGTGCTAAAGCGTGTTCAGGCCGGTCCCTGTAAGCATGTTAGAAGCGGTAAACGGTTGAGTTTACGGGCCAAGCGTGTCATCGGCGAGCGAGGCGAGCGTCATCCTCCTGACCTCGTCTCCCTCGGAAATCGGTAGCGGTACGGTGCGGAGAGAGGGGAAGGAGGCGCTCTTGTGGCAGCGGGATGTGCGTGGTCACCAGGTGGTCGGTTCGGTCGGTCAGGTCGGTCAGGTTGAGGTGAGGCGGTAGGGGGAGACCCCAGGTTGGCCCAGGGTAGGCTGAGTGTGAGTCAGCGTATCATCTTGCCCGATGGGCGACCATAGTTGCTCCAGGTATTCGTACATCGGTTGGGCCCTCCAAGCGGGCACAGGAACTCAAGTTAGTCCAGCTTAGGCTGGGTCTAGGTCAGCGAACCCCTTTGCCCGACGCAAGGCCATAGTTGAGCCAAGTGGTCGTACGTCCGGTGGACTTCATCGAGAGTTCCCGCGGAAGATGTCTAGTTGGTGAGGAGGGGGGCTTACAAGAGGAAGGAGGGGCGTCAGACAGGTTGCCCTGGTTGGCGCCACACCTTGCCTAGTGAATCGTGGCCGTAGTTGCTCATGTCGGTCACGATTCACCTCGGTCTCTAGGCACACTGCGGATTCCCCAGGAGTCCGTCGGCTGTTGGTCCCGGTCGCTTTACCATAGTAGTTCCAGGTCGTAGAGAGACCAGTCAGCTCGTCGAGCGCGGGGCACTCCGGTGTACCCGGTTTGGCGCTCCCGGCGAACTGTGTCCTGTTCCGTGGTCGCGAGTCCTTTTATTGTCTCGCGGCTACGGGATTGGCGGGGCGCGCAAGCGCGCCGTCAATCCCCGCAAGAACGGGGGTAGTAGGCTGTCGCCTCTTGACGCGTCGATCGATGACGCGCGTGATCCTTCTACACATATATGTATATCAATATATACATATATAAGTCCATGTATGTAACGAGCAGCGGTACTGCTCGTTACAAGTATATAATTAAGAATGTTAGCACGAATTATGAGTAGCTTAAATAATTATTTTCGAGTTTTATCTCAAAACAGCATTGCAGCGTGACCAGAAAAAAAAATTTGTAGGACAGACTTTTAAGTGATTTTTAATATCCTCAACTTTACTCCTGATTCTTATCTTTCTCAGCTCAATATAAGTGATATCTGTGGAAAACAAATATTTTTCAAATGGTGTTAATATTATTTAGCCATTTTAATTTTTATTTTGTAGTATGGGACAGGTGCGTGACAAGACATTTTGCGTACTTTTTTATTTATAATTTCTCAAAAGTCGTCTAAAATGTTTGCACTTCACTAAATTGTGCTTTTATATGAGAGCTTTACTGAGATAATTAAAAAAAATTATTATTTTCGGAAATTACCCATGTTTTTTAAAATGACAAATGACAGACGTCAACACGCAATTAGAATATTGTAGGTAGCATTCTTTCTATAAGGTTGTCCAAAATTTCGGGTCAATTCCACTATTAAATATTTCGAAATTTCATACTTAAGCCCTGATAGTTTTGAATTTAATGAGTTTAGATGTAAATATAAAATAATTTTAAATTGAATAGCTAGAAACAGTACAATATCAAACATTGGAATCATATTACAGCAATCTTGTTTTGTATTCTTCTTTAATTTTCAATGTAATAACTCAAAAGTGTCCGATTTTTAGTTGAAGATTTAAAAAAATAAAGAAGTTAAATTTCAAAAATATTTGATTAGAAATTTTCAAGAATTTATAATAATAAAGAAGCGCTAAAAATGGTTACAATTTTAAAGTTCTGAATTTTCATCTTGAACGCTAAGTTTTTAATTTTTCCTCTCATAGGTTTTAATTTTGCAATTAAAATTAAATTGGTTGAATTTCAGAAAATTGTATAGTTAGCAATTTAAATATTATTAATTTTTAAGGGATTTTAATTTACTCTGAATAATTTAAATAATAAAGGGTTTGAGTATAAAAAAGTTTTAATATCACAATTTTTTGAGACTAACATTTTTTGCAGTTTCAAATAAAGTTCGCAACTGTCGACTTTCAACGTTCTGTAGTAGAAATTTTTCTATTTCAATTTTGTGTTTAACTCAAATTGTCAAAATTGAATCACTTTGAATTTAAGATTATTCAAATTAAAAACTTTTCAATTTTTAATTAATTATTTTTGAATGATTTTGAATACAAATAATACAATTTCAATTCCTTTGAATTTTGAATGATGCAGTTTCCAAAATTCTAATCTTAAAATATTAAATTTTTAACGTTTCGACATTGTCCTATTTTCGAAATTTTAATCTGAGATAATAATAATAATAATAATAATAATAATAATAAAGATGCACTGAACATCTTGAACATTTAGGAGTCAGTAGGGTACAGGCGGCAGCTCAAAAGGCGGTTTTATTAAACACTTGTCGCATTGTAAGAAACTTCCTAGACCATCAGGAAGCAAGTGACTAAGAACCTATGGCGTGATACATGGTAGCTCTAAGAAAGCATCCAGAGGCGACTGGTGTCACCTTCAACACTCACGGCCGCTGTGTAAGGATAACAGTGGCAAAGCCAAACTGCAAACTACATCATGCTTCTAATTTTGTACCTACAACATCATCGTGAATGATTCCAAACAACGTATTGAAATAACTTATAACATCCTGATCTCATCAGTCACTTGACTTAGTCCGTGGCTATGACGAAAAACCGGGTTCATCCGAGAAAAAGTATGAAAAAAAAAAAATTGCCTCGGTGGCTCAGTTGGTTAGACGCTCGGACTTCACCTCAGAGGTCCGGGGTTCGATCCCTGAGCCGGTACCTCTTGAAATTTTTCTATGTACCTTTACCGAGGTTCTGGTGGTTCGGAACCCACCTTAAGCTGTAGGTCCCCCCATCATGCACTTGACTGCAACCCAGTCCGTGAATGATGGGGTAAAAACCAGGCTTTGCCCAGTATGTCAGGGCACACGCTCTTATCAGGTCACTTGATTGCATTATAATAATACGTCCGTGACTGATAATAGGTATATACCGGGACAACCCCGTGCATATAATATTCAAACAAACAAAAAATCCAACTCTAACCAAAAAATGCCTTCGACATACTGGGCTGTAACCATCTTAAGCCTGAGAGAAAAATGAGTTTCCTCATTTTTTTATAATAATTAATATAATAATATAAAAATTAATATAATATATAATTAAGACGGGTATATTCCAAGGAGACTTCTTCAGTGCATTATGGTTCTGTTTAGCGTTGAACCCACTGAGCAAAACTTTAAATAGCATGTCTCATGGGTTCCGAGTAAATGATAATGAGGATGGTCATCAAGTTACCCATCTTCTATACATGGATGACCTGAAGCTATACGCTAGTTCGGACGAGAAACTGCAGCAAGTGATTGATGTTACAAAGCAGTTTTCCAATGATATCAACATGGAGTTTGGACTAGATAAATGCCGAACAGTGCATTCAACCAGAGGAGAATTAGGGACCGGAGAGATAGAGAACGATTTCGGGAATGACATCGAGGCAATGGCTGAGGGCGAGTCATATAAATACCTGGGTATTCTTGAATCTAAGGGTATTCAGCATACGATAGTTAAGAAAAGCCTAACGACTGCCTTCACTACAAGACTCAGATTGGTTCTGAAGAGTTCTCTTAACTCGGCAAACAAGATCAGGGCAATCAATACCTACGCCATCCCTGTTCTCACGTACTCCTTTGGGCTCATCAAATGGTCGAACACTGACCTCGAACGATTAAACAGAATCATTCGCGTAGAAATGACGAAACACCGAATGCACGACCGTAATTCGGCGAGTGAAAGGGTAGTTCTACCACGACATAGAGGGGGCAGAGGCATTGTAGATGTCAGAAAACTGTGTGAGTCACAAGTTACACAGTTGCGAGATTATTTTAACAGCAAGCGAGATGTTACGCTTTTCTACACCATCTGTAAAGCGGATCTTGACTACACGCCATTGAATTTGTCCTCAGAGGAGGCCTTGAATATCAGGGCAGAAACCATAGAGGAATTAGAAACGCAATGGAGACAGAAAGCCATCCACAGCGAACACCCCAAAACGCTAGATCAATATGAAGTGGATAGTGAGGCATCCAATATTTGGCTGAGAAAGGGACTCCTGTATCCAGAAACGGAAGGATTCGTCATTGCGATTCAGGATAGAGTTGTCAGCACCAGGAATTATCGCAAACACGTGTTACATCAAGACGTGGTTGACCGGTGCCGATTATGTGGAGATACCAACGAATCCATCGAGCACATTATTGATGGTTTTCGCGTAATGGCTCAAAGAGAATATACGCACAGACATAATGATGTGGCGGGCATTGTACATCAACAACTTGCCTTAAACCTAGGACTCTTAACAGAATGGATGCGTATCTATAGATACATTCCAATGTCAGTTTTAGAAAATGAAGATTACATCTTATATTGGGATGTGACCTGACATCGTGATGCGAGAGAAAACAGGTGGAAGAGTCTACATCAGCGACATTGCTTGTCCGCTCAACCGAAATTTGCAGGCAACCTATACAACCAAGATTCATAAGTATAGCGAGCTAAGGCATGAAGTTAAGGCAATATGGAGGAATGTGAAACATGCATCTATTCATCCTATTGTGATTTCGGCTACAGGCAATGTGCACGCAAGATGCACTGAACATCTTGAGCACTTAGGAGGCAGTAGGGTACTGGCGGCAGCTCAAAAGGCGGTTTTATTAAACACCTGTCGCATTGTAAGAAACTTCCTAGACCATCAGGTAGCAAGTGACTAAGAACCTATAGCGTGATACATGGTAGCTCTAAGAAAGCATCCAGAGGCGACTGGTGTCACCTTCAACACCCACGGCCGCTGTGTAAGGATAACAGCGGCAAAGCCAAACTGTAAACTACATCATGCTTCTAATTTTGTACCTACAACATCATCGTAAATGATTTCAAACAACGTATTGAAATAACTTATAACATCCTGATCTCATCGGTCACTTGACTTAGTCCGTGGCTATGACGAAAAACCGGGGTAACCCGAGAAAAAGTTTGAAAAAAAAAAAAATAATAATAGACATCGTAGTAACGAAACTTCGGTACGTCTGAGTAAGACACGCGAGCGTATTGCACAGCTTCAGTTCAAAATTGAAACGGCGAGACGGCATGCATCAAATGTTCAGTGCGTGATTAGCTACATAACATCAAAAAAAAAAATTCACTCCAAAAGTTAGGGCACTTGCTCGAAACTTGAGGAAAGCAAATCACACGCTGAACAAGTGTAAACTGTCGACCATCAAGCAGCACTGGACGCAAAAAGTAAGATCTCTTTCAACAGCGAAACAGCGCCTTGAACGGCGAGTTAAGTGCATTCAGGAAAATTCCACCTTTTCTACTAATCCTTCCCGTCTGTTCAATAAAGCGTCATGTGTAGTTAAAAATCCGCCTAGTCGAGAAGAGATTCAAGTCTTCTGGGAGCAAGTATATGGAGATACTTATCAGCTAAATGAAGACGCTTCTGATATATCACTCTTTCGTAACTTTTGCCAAAGGCAAAGGTTATCAGATCCAGAGGAAGAGTGTCCACTAATTACTGCTGAAGAAGTGAAGAAAGTTATCGCTAGAATTAAGAACTTTTCGGCGCCAGGGCCAGATAAAATCAACAACTTATGGTGGAAGAAGTTTACTTCTACGCACCAACATCTAGCTCGTATATTTACTACTTTCTTAAACGGAGAACAACCCGTCCCGCAGTGGCTAGTCGAAGGACGCACGGTATTGATCCCTCAGGCCGGAGATTTGTCATGTCCAAAGAACTACAGGCCCGTAGCTTGTTTAAACACCAGCTACAAGCTATTCACTGGCATCCTCAAAGAGAGGATATTGACATCTATCGAGCCGGTATGGAGTGTAATAGTCGAACAACGTGGATGCAAGAGAGGGCTGGCAGGTTGCAGGGAGAACCTGTTAATAGACAGGTGTATTACCCAGGACTCGATCAGGTATCGACGCAATCTGTCCATGGCTTGGATTGATTACCGTAAGGCATTCGATAACACGAACCATGAGCTACTTATCAAGCTCCTTGAGTGCATGGAGGTGCATCTAAAAATAGTGAGATGCATAAAAGAGCTTATGCTTTTGTGGCGGACAAGATTTGTCATAACATCTGACAAAAGACAAGTGACTACAAGCTTTGTCACATATAAGAGGGGCGTCTTTCAAGGAGACTCTCTAAGTCCGATACTTTTCTGCATCTCCCTCTTGCCTCTATCTATTGTGCTCCGAGGCAAAAGCTCTGGATACCTATGTGGCCCGCCGAACAGAAGAGAATATAAGGTCAACCACCTTTTATACATGGACGACCTTAAACTCTTTGCTTCCTCAAAAAAGGACCTTAACATCCTTGTAGATGCGGTAAATAGGTATTCTAAAGCGACTGGCATGAGCTTCGGACTGGACAAGTGTGCTTGCGTCCACCTACACCAAGGAAGACTAGAAACTACATCATCCAGTGACGATCAGGATGTTCAACTCATAGGCGGAAATACCATTCAACATCTTGGTATTGGAGAAACATATACATATCTTGGAATACCGCAAGCGGAAACCCAAAATGTGCATAACTTGAAAACGGCCCTTGGAAAAAGGTATCGCCAAATTCTCAGAAAAATTTGGGCTTCCGAATTATCTGGAAAGAATAAGGTCCAGGCGACCAATATGCTGGCCGTTCCTATACTGCTCTACACGTTTGGTGCAGTAAAATGGAACGTCGATGAGTTAAAACAACTTGATCGAAGCACACGCAAGATGATGACAATACAACGAAGTCTTCATCCTAGATCTTCCGTACCTCGAATATATCTCCCTCGCGATAAAGGGGGTAGAGGATTGCTAAGCTTAGAGTGTCTTCATCGAAGAACGGTTCTGGCTACAGCCTGCTCAAATCTAAAAAGCTCGGATTACCTTATGCGACTCGTACATCAACATGAAGTCGCCAATGCTGCGGTGTTTCTATACCATGCAGCAGATAGGGCCACAGAGGAGCTTGACTTCCCATTTGATTCCAGCGACATTACACATGGCCTAGCATCACTAACACCTCTGGTGCTCAAAAGTCGTATACAGGAAGCAGAACATACGCTCCTACTAAGAGAACATGCTGAGAAACCCCTCCATGGTAAGTTCTACGGCATCCTACGTAGAGAAGAGCTCTCGATGGGTCTGTCCAACATGTTTCTCAAGTCTGCTGGATTGAGATCGGAGACCGAGGGATTTCTTTTTGCCTGTCAAGACGGCGTCATAGACACCTTAGTTTACCGCGAGCGCATAATGAATATACCTGTACGCGATACCAACTGCCGAGCGTGCAAGCAAGAGCCCGAAACACTTGGACATGTTCTCAGTGGATGCTCTAAATATGCACGCTGCGCGTACATAGAGACACAATGCAGCTCTAAAAGTGATATATTACCATCTTAGGCATTTCTATGGTGTTGATCTATTGCCCGTCTTGCCATACGCCCAGGGGGAACTCGAGTCAGTTGTGGAGAATGATCAGTGTAAGGTCTACTGGAATTTCTCATTCTCCACCACTCAACGTATCAGTGCTACGAAGCCTGACATTGTCCTCCAAGATCTGAAGAACAAGATCATTTATGTGATTGAATTCTCGGCACCAGCCGATGGTAATATCACGGCAAAGGAGGGAGAAAAACAGGCGAAATATCAAGCACTTCTTTTCGAGCTGAGTAAGCTGTACCAAGGCTACAAAGTCCATCTTATAATTCTCGTAATCGGCTGCCTTGGAGGTATGAAAGCTTCATTTATTAGCCAACTCAACAAGATTCCGGCTTGCCAGCGTCAGGCTCATTTCATCGCGAACCGGATGCAAAAGGCTGTTCTCCTGGGATCACTCCATCTGGTCCGTCAACACTGTTCCTCTTAAATTCTACAAAGATTGGTAGCTCTAAAAAAGTATCCAGAGGTGAAACCTTCATCTCCAACTGTCTTGTCTTCCGCGTAAGGTCATCCGCGGCTAGAGACCTGACTCCAGGGAACAGTGTTGCCCGATGTTATCACGCGTGAATTTCCCGCTCTTGCTTACCTTCTAGGACAGAAGGAGCAGAAGCGGATGACGTACACGTTCCAGTAGCTTTGGGATTGGTTTCTTTAAGGAATTATGATCGAAGCTTCCGGAGCCTACAACTTCTCTAATAGACATCGTCGCAAATGATTTAAAACATCGTATTAAAATAACTTATAACATCCTCATCCCATCAGTCACTTGACTTAGTCCGTGGCTATGGTGAAAAACCGGGTTCACCCGAGACCAAGTTTAAACAAAAAATATATAAAAGAGCCTCGGTGGCTCAGTTGTTTAGACGCTCGGACTTCACCTTAGAGGTCTGGAGTTCGATCCTTGAGCCTGTACCTCTTGAAATTTTTCTATGTACCTTTACTTAGGTTCTGGTGGTTCGGATTCAACCTTAAGCTGTAGGTCCCCCCATCATGCACACGCTCTATCAGATCACTTGATTGCATTATAATAATGCATCCGTGACTGATAATACATACCGGGACAGCTCTGTCCATACTATTAAAAAAAAAATAATACAAATAAAAAAATCCAACTCTAAGCAAAAATGCCTTCGACATATTGGACTGTAAACATCTTAAGTCGCAGACATTAATTTTTTATAAAACAATATATAATCATATAATAATATATTATCATATATAATCCTTACCGAGGTTCTGGTGGTTTAGATCCCATCTTAAGCTGTAGGCCCCTCCATCATGCACTTGACTGCAAATCAGTCCGTGAATGATGGGGTAAAAACCAGGCTTTGCTCAATATGTCAAGGCACACGCTTTTATCAGATCACTTGATTGCATTATAATAATGCGTCCGTGACTGATAATATATAGTGGCACAGCCCCGTGCATACTATTCAAACAAACAAAAAATCCAACTCTAGCCAAAAATGCCTTCGACATATTGGGCTGTAACCATCTTAAGCCTGAGACATTAATTTTTTATAATCATATAATAATACGATATAATGATAATATAATATATAATAATTTCGTGATTCTTCAATTTAAGGTGGTTTCCAGAAAAATCGATCTCTGGTAGAATTGTTTAAAGTCTAGCTTCTATTTCAAGTAGAATGTTTTTTCATATGCTAAATTAATTTCAAATTTTTCTACCACACTGATGTCGAGATAATCGATGTTAAATATGACTACTTTAACACAGAATGCATGGGCAATGCGCAGGCACTCTCCATATTTTAATTTGTAGTAATAAAACGCTCTGGTAGAGAAATTAAAAGAATGTGTCTACTTGTACTGCTTGAAAATACAAATATGTCAGAAAAATAATAAAATCTCTTCACCACTTACTTTTCTAGATAATCGAATGGAAAATATTGAAATTTTAATTACTTTCAAACGCATAAACGTCAAAGATTCGCGATCCGGCAACACTGTCCCCTCTCTCCTGCTTTGCTTGCTGCAGGAACGAATAAAAAAATGTTGTTATCCTCCCATGTGGGATTTCATGTAAGAGCAACTCATAGGTTTCCATAACGGCATTCATATAAGAACCCATGTGAAAACCAACAAATATTTCCCATCCTATCTCAGATCCTGATTTGAGATAAGATTTCAAAAAAGGATCCCATACGGCTCTCAAACTGAAGATGAAGTTTGTTAATCAGATTAATCCGACCAAAATAAAAAAAAATTGGAGCATTATAATAAATTGAAACCAACTTTTTTAAAGAGTTTCAGACATTTTTTACAACGTTTCTGGCAGATGTCAAAAAAGATTGCAAATCAGCTTAACGAAAAATTTTAAATGTGATGAAAATTAAAAAAGTGATATGCTTTTGCTTCCTCATAGAGGAAGCTCTGTAATGGTAACATTTTCCAAAAATTTTTAATTCATTTAATTGAACCCTCCTTAATTAAAAAATATCTAATACAATGTTCTAAGCAATTGTCCGGATGTGTGTGTGTGTGTGTGGATGTCACGCTTTTTTGTGAACACGATAACTAGAAAACGGTTGCAGGTAAATTGATGAAATTTGGAAAGCTTATTCTCCTCACTAATATCTTGAAACTGACCAAGGGATATCTAACAATATTTATTGCATTTTCTTTAGCACTCAATATTTTGAAAATCAATTTTTTAAAGTAAAACTTTTTTCATTAGCATAATTCAAAGTTAATGCAAGAATAGAAAAGATTCCTTGGTTCGAGACGAATCGATTGACCTATAATATTAATAAATTTTATTGAAGAGTGAGGAAGCTATGGTAATGCATAATATTTGAAAATACGGGTTTTTATAGTAAAACTATTTTCATTAGCATAATTCAAAGTTAATGCAAGAATATAAAAGATTCCTTGGTTCGAGAAGAATAGATTGACCTGTAATATTAATAAATTTTATTGAAGAGTAAGGAAGCTATGGTAATGCATAATATTTGAAAATACGGGTTTTTATAGTAAAACTTTTTTCTTTAACATAATTCAAAGTTGATGCAAGAATATAAAAGATTCCTTGGTTCGAAACAAATCTATTGACCTATAATTTTAATACATTTTATCGATTAGCAGAGAAAGCCTTGTTAGCCACAATCGCAGAGTCTAGTTGGTTTAAATTAGTAACACGGCAGTGAAAATCGCCTCCTATAATAATTGGGATGCTAGGATTATCTTTATATACCTGCGCAAGAGAATCGTCAAAATTAGATAAGAAATATTCTATAGTCTTGGATGGCGGAAAGTATACTAGACCCAGTATAAAAACAATACATTCGTACACGATTGTTACAAAATTATAGTTGTCATTATATACGATCATATCGAGTTCAAGGTAATTGTTATTGTAACAAATGAGGAGCCTACCTTGAGCTCTACCACATAGAGCGCATCTGGTCGCTGGGCAACAAACTGCTTGGAAGTTATTGAGAAAACAAGGAAGTGTTACCGTATCAGCTGCTGACCACGTCTGTATTCTCAAAATCAGTGTGATTGGCAAGTCCGTGAATATTCCAAAAGATAAGCCTTGGAGCAAAAGAATTGTTTATGTTGATGACAGGAATTTGAGACGTATCTTCTTCGTGGAATTCTCGTTGCGACTTTGAAGGGTCAATTTGATTCCTCGGGCCATTTTGCATTGCCGCTTTCGCCAGATTGCTTAGGCTTGAATTATTTGGCATGCAGTCGTCAGTTTTCGATTGCAGCAAGCGTGTATTTCGTCTGGTTTGAGGGCTGTTAGGGGGTCCCCGCAGAAGTAAATGTCAAGTCGTTTGTTGACAAGGTTTTGCCCAAGTTTTTTCGGGGAAGATTTCTTAGGGGGCGACCTTTTTTCTGCTCAGGAGCTTGAAGATCATTGAGAGGTGTTTCTCTGGCATCCTTTAGAAAGTTTTGTTCGTTATCAGCCACGTTCTTCTGAATTAGAGAATGAACTTCTTCCGAATGAATAGTGTGGCCATTTACCAACTATTTGTTATTCCTTATATATGCCTGATGTGCGGAATCCTTGAGCTTTCGTACGTAATCAAGAAGTACCTTTCTCTCTTCTCTCTCTTTCTGGTGTGATCGTTGGCGATTGAGAGATTTAGCTCCCGTAATTCGGGAATTTTTTTGAAGATGGATCTGACCCATCGGGAAGAGATGAATTTCATGATGACTGGACGTCCATTCCATTGCTTCCCAAGTCTAAACGCGTCAGCGAGAGCGGTTTCAGGAATTTTCAAGTTGATCTTATGAAATAAATTGAGGATTGAGGACGGGCCTACAGGCACTAGTGTAATCGATTTAGTATGGTGCTCTCGCGATGGGTTATGGTTGCTGGCTGACCTCAAGGTCTTACCTATTATGAAATTCTCAGATCTCTACCGAGTCTCAGTCAGTCTAGAACACTATTCTTCCATCTCGTATCTGAAACCTCTTAGAAATAAAATTTCAAAAATCCATTTCGACGCGTCTAAATCAGCTGAATTCTATAATTTCATGATAAATAGAGAGGAGTGTTTCATTGTAGATGATGATGTGAATATTTTAAATGCAAATTTAATATCTACTATAACAGAGGTTGCTCAGGACATATGAATGAAGCACATATCCAATGGTATGAAAAAAGCCGCAAACCATGGTTCGATAGAGAATGTAAAGAGGCTGAAAATCTTGTCCTTGCTGCTCTAGAGGTCTAAAAAAGGGATACGTTATCCGAATGCACGCGCTCATTTTATCAAAGTCTAAAAAAAGAATACAAAAAACTTTTAAAATGGAAAAAAATTGCGTTTCAAAACAAAACAGTAGAGTCACTAACAGATGCTCGTAGCTCTTCCGATTCCTGGAGCATTATCAACAGTTTTCGGCGGAAAACTCTTTATCGGAATAACATTAATATACAAACCTGGTTTCTACATCTCAAGAAAATATACCCCATTATTATTATCGATGTACCTCAATTTCCAAACATTCCCAACCCAACTCTTGACTCTCACATAACCGCGTTAGAAATCAAAAAGAGCATAGCAGAATGTATAGAAGGAAAGGCCTCTGGCTCCAACCTCGTCAATTACCGTTTTTATAAAAGGCTTCCTGAAAATTGGCTACAGTATCTCGAGATTTTATTCAATCGAATCATGACTACTGAAATAATGCCTAGCTCGTGGGGTCAACTAACAATGTTCATGCTGTTCAAGAAAGGAGACATACATGATCCTTCTAATTATAGACCCATAACAATGGTAAATTGCACAGCGAAAATTTTTACGCAGATACTTCGCAATCGGCTGACCTGGATTTCTGGAAAACTAAAACATGTACCAGGTTGGTGACAGTGGGAACTGAACGCACTTAAGTGTAGTAGAAAATAGTGACAGCTTCACTGTTTCACTCGCTTCACAAAAAGTGTGAGCTAGAAAAATAAATATTCGGATATGCTGAGTTCATTCCAGGGAAGTCTTAAATGTCTATTCATTATTTCGGGAATGTATTTTTTCCAATAAATGTTGTATGTAGTAGTGAAGTAGGATTAGTAGAATAGTATTGCTTGGTAGAATGGAGATGCTTCTGTTCAGGGTTTATGCTTTTTAAACCTGAACATTTTGTACCAGGTGGCTCTAATTTGATATACCATGGGTGGCTCGAATTTGATATACCAGAAAATCACAGTTAGACATTATTCAGCTTTCAGAATGTTAAAAAAATGGGTTCATGTATTCATTCACATATGTGTGTGTATGTCTGTGCTTGTTTAGTGTCGATTCATGTGTTCCTAACAATGACGAGTGTAGTGTGTGTCCTAACACTTATTGTCCAATTTGTCTTCTTTGCAGATTGCAGAATTTCAAATACCAGATTCGATTATACTTTCTATCATCATAAATAATAATAATAGATATTTTCATATCGGAAACTTGCTTATTTTCCATGTATTTCGATGTTATTATAGGTATATCAAATTAGAGCCACCATTTACCGATTTTCGAAAAACTCGTTTTTTGGAAAATCTTTATTTTAAAAAAACTTGTTGATGATATGAAAAAATCAATCAAACCATCCGAAAGGCTATTAAATAACCTTTCGAATGACCTATTGTTGGTCGAATTTCGGTTCAAAGAGTCCCGGCAATCCATCGAAAAGGAGTTGGTATATCAAATTCGAGCCCTTTCCTCTAATAATGTCAATATCAGATTTGAAATAAATTTTTTTCCGCTTGAATATAAACCGCTTACCAAGTTATAACAACTTAGCAATCTACTTTACCTTTAGCAGTCATATTTATCTTCTAATTGGTTTTCCAGCCCTAGGTTTCACACATACACAGTGAGACTTTGCCAACTGTCCTGGCTCATTGTGTTTCCTTTCTTAGTATTTATTTATTTAGTTTTAACTTTGATTTTTCGACTCCATTTCATACAATAATGACCATTTATGGGCATTTTTCTTCTGAGGTATGTTTTTTCTTTATTATTTGTATAAGCACCTTGTTTTTCTTTGATTTTCCGCTTCGTTGCACTTTGTATAATTTTTCATATTATTTGAAAATTTTTAGAAACATTAATAAATTTGACTGATAAGGGCTCCAATCTAAGCCGAAACGTCTCATTGTCTATTATAATTGGAAAATACTTATTGTCTCTTTATTCTGTTGACCTTACAAAAAGTGACTCATTGGATACATATATACTTAAGTGGTCGAGACTTATGCATATTGAACAATTTATCTTTTAATGTTTCTTGAGCTACATTTTTAAGATTTAGATTCGGAATTCCCTTTTCAACATAAGTCACACTAACTAATTCTTTCTTTCTTTCTGTATCATCATCTATAGGCAATATTGAGAACTCGTCACAATTACCATTAGATTTCGCTTTGAAAACTTTCTTTGAGGGACCAAATAAAAATTTTAGCGGTTCGTGATAAATTTTTACTGTTATTTTGGCTCCACAAATTCATTGATGAAATTTCATAAATCCAAATACAATAGCACCTGCCTCTTTATCTATGATTACACGATGCAGTTCACTTTTTGGAATGACTTTACAGGCACTATTTCATGTGAATGGTTTGTTTTAATGGTCAGAATACAAGTGTACAAAGGTGAAACTTCCATCGAGCACAAAGGTTCAGAAGGGACTGACTCGAGAACAAGAAAGAATAGCAAAGCTGTATCACACAAAATAAAAACGCCAGATGTCGCCACATTAGTTAAAATTTAACCTGACACTTGTTTTAAATAGGCACTATGAACAAATGGTGAATAGTACCCCTCACGCTGAAAGGTGTACAAATTTAAAAATTCACTGATTGTAGTCTGAATTCTGCAATACGCTTTCTGTGATTAGACGTTGATAACCCTTTGGTCAATACATCAGCGATCGTCTCTGTTGTCTGAAGGTACTCCAAGCTGATAACTCCACTCTTCAAAATTTCTCGTACAAAATGGTCTCACGTCTATGTGTTTCGTAGGACAATGAAACACTTGACTACGAGTCATTAAACACTTTGATAACCTTTGGCATCTGTAGACCGAGTTCAATGAGAAAACTTCTCAAATACGTTGCTGCCTTCACTGCCTCAGTTAGTCTCATGTATTCGGCTTTGGTACTTGAGAGAGCCACTGTTTTTTGTTTCTTGGCTTCCCAAGAAATCGACGCATTTCCAAGATCAGTCCCAGTCAGCATCCACATATTCTCGAAGTGAATTTCCAGTCCTCACAAACTTCAATCCAAAATCTGAAGTTCCACGTAAGTATTGAAGAACTCTCTTCGCAGCTATCCAGTGATCCTTTTGATAGCAATTGTTAAATTGGCTAAGCCAATTAATTGTGTAGGCTATATCTGGCCTCGTTCCAACAGCCAGATGCAGCAGTGCTCCAATCAACTCGCGAAAGAGATACTCGTTCTGTTCTTCTTAGGAATTTTCATCGGGTTTGGACAACGTCATTCCCAAAATCATTGGCGTCGTGGCAGGTTTGGAATCTTGCATTCCGAACTTCTTAAAAATTTCTTCGATAAAAAATCTTCTGCAATATTTCGATGCTGTTGACCATCTGACTGACCTCCATCTCTAAACATCGCTTCATCTTCCCCAGATCTCTTATGTCGAAAAATTGCTTCAGTTCCTGTTTTATTCTAATCAACCCATCCACATTTTTCGACGCTAGGAGCATGTCGTCAACATATGTCAGAACTATCATGCAGTCTTGTCCTCGTTTGGCAATGTAAACACATTGATCTGCATTTGTCGGCTTCAATCCCAAACTTCGTAGCACTGTATCAAACTTCTTATGCCACTGTCTTCCAGCCTGTTCAAGTCCGTATATAGCCTTTCTCACAAGACACTTAATTTCCTCTCTTCAGCTTGTTCAACATCTTTGAAGCATTTCCAACCTCCTTACAGTTGACACGCGTTGAATTTTTTTCTGCAACAATTCAGGGAACAATTCTGGCAATTTCATGAATATCTCTTCCTCGAGATCTCCATTCAAAAAGGGCGTCGTTACATCCAGTTGATGCACGATGAGTCCATGTTCAACAGCTAAAGCCATCAACAGCCAAATGGAGCTCAATCGTGACACTGGTGCGAAGGTTTCATTGAAGTCAACACCAGGTTTCTGCGCATACCCTTTCGCGACCAGACGATCTTTCAACTCCCAAGTTCCATTCTTGATCTGTGCACTAAATTCATCCACGATAGTCTGCTACCACTCTTCTGCATGCGATCCAGATAACGCTTTTTTTACCGGAATTTCAGCAACATTTGCATAATACTGATCATCTTCAATAACTGCTCCTTCTTTTACAACATTGAACTGTTTTCTTGGTCTACCTGGAAGACCATTTCTGAGAATTCTTGGTCTACCAGCAGCCCTCCTCCGTTGAACTTGTTCGAAACCTAGAAAATTTTCGTCATCAGATGAGACATAGTAATCTTCCGCAGCTTCTTCTTGATCATTATCCTCGAAGTCTTCTCTGTGTTGTTCCAGTGTAGGCTGAACAGGTGAGTTGTCGAATTCTGCCCATCTTCTTTCTTCAGGTTTCTCGTCAAGTTTCATTCAATGAAAATCTCAGAAACGAATTCTTGTTTTTCCGTGAATATAAATTCATTGATGAATGATACGTCTCTAGAAACTTAAATTCTTTTGTCACTCGCTATCCTCTCGAAACTTCATAGTATCCAACACAAATTCCTACATTCCCACGTTGATCCATTTTCCTTTTACCTTGCATCTTATCCAAAACAATGACCTTGAATCCAAAAGTTCGGAAATGCGACAGAACCGGCAACCTTCCTTTCCAGATTTCGAATGCTGATCTCCTTTCCAGACTCCTGGATGGGCATCTGTTCCGGACGTGCTTGGCTACTGCGATAGCCTCTGCCCAAAAAGATGGTGACCGGTTTGAATCTGCCATCGTACACCTAGCTGCTTCGACGAGGGTTCGATTTATTCTCTTGGCCACTCCATTCTGCTGAGGTGTGTGAGGCACTGTGAGACGTCGTTGTTTCCGCATTCTTCAAAATATTTATCAAACTCTTTTGAACAATATTCTCCCCCATTGTCTGATTGAACCATCTTAATTTTTCTCACGGTCTGATTTTCAGCTGCAGCTTTGAAGACTTTAAATGCTTCCATGACATCACTTCTACACTTCAAAAACTTCACTTCACTCCACCAAGAGGCATCATCGATAAAGGTAACGAAATACCTTGCACCGCCAAGAGAATGCATTCTCATAGGATCATATACGTCGGAATGTACAATTTCAAGAACTTCTGTGCACCGCAACGAATTTTTCGGAAATGGGATTCGCGAAAACTTACCTTTTAGACATGACTCACGTGCCGACAACTCATCTTTGGTATCGAATTCAACTTCGAGAACTTTCTTTCCCCTCACGATACTTTTCGGAGACTGTTCATTCAGATGACCGAGTCTCTTGTGCTGTAATTCAATTTTAAACGTTCCTTTATCCTCACTCACAGCACTCGCGATTTTAGAATTTCCCCGCACATAATAAAGCCCGCCAATGCGATCCGCGATCATTTTAATGTCATTATTTTTGTCGAGAACAACATTTTCTTTCCTAAAAATCACTTCGTAAACTCTGTCCGTGATTTTTCTGACGGACATTAAGTCCATTCTAATATCCGGAACAAAAAGTGTATTTTCGAGTTTGATAATTTTCTTATGCGTTCCATCAGCAATCGAGAGTTTAAAAGTTCCTTTTCCAAACACTTTAGTCGAGGCACGACTTGCTAAACTCAACCTACTCGCATCACACTCACTTTTTTCCACGAATAACTTCTCAACATGAGACATATGTGATGTGCATCCGCTATCGAGGCACCATCTTTTCGTTCTGCAGCACTCCTCTGCCTTGAAAGCTTCTTCTTTGAAGGGAGTAATAAGCCAACACGTTTTCTCTGCCGTACTTGCTTTTTGTTGTGACTTCTGATCGATCACTGCGTCACAATCCGCTGCTTTATGGCCTCTAATTTGACATCTGTGACAGTTGTAAGGAAAACTCTTCTGCGAATTCTGATTTTCCTTCCTGTTACTTCGTTGTGGCTTCCCCTTCTTTTTAAAGTTACCCCCTCCAGCTGGCTTGACCACCATGGAACTTGGCGCTCCTTCGAAACTTGCTTTTGATTTTCGCTCATCCTTTTCTTCAATGATCTTGATTTTTAACGTTTCCGTATTCGGCAATTCATCCCGTGTTTCAATCGCACACCTAAAGTTTTCATACGATGAAGGGAGGCTATAAATTAACCTGCACGCCAAAAGATCTTCGATAATTGGAATTCCCATTTCATGCAACTTGTCGACTGTTTCGGAGAATCTTCGAATGTGCTCGCGCACATTGCTATTTTCCGCCATTTTATGACGCATCAATTGCTTCAAAAGTGTCGCCCTTCTAGCGGGACCTTTCGACTGATAAAGACACGCAATTTTGCCCATATTTCATGCGAAGTGACACAACCCTTAATTTGCTGCCATTCAGATGGACTGAAGGCCAATATCAAGGCAGAACGCGCTTTCCGATCCGCAACGTCCCACGCCTTGGCCTCTGCCATTTATGCTGCTCGAGCCGCGTCATCACCTCCAATTTCAGGTTTTACACGTTCCCCACGCATATATTCCCAAGTGTCATTCATTACAAAAAGTGCTTTTATTTGCAGCTTCCGCGACTCAAAGTTATCTTTGGATAGAAGTTCTATCCGCGACGAGAGCGTGGAATTCACTTTTTGTGTTCAGTGAAACACACGAATCACGCACTTTTCACTCGAACGCTAACCTGACTTTTGAAAACGTATTTATCGATTACTCATTTCGACCGCGAGATCTGGGCCCATAACCTGTTGTATCCAGGATCTTTTTGAGTAAAAAGAGACTCTATTTTATGTGAGTGGTTTGTTTTTATAGTCAGAATATAACTGTACAGAGGTGAAACTTCGACCGAGACAATGGTTCAGAAGCGACTGACTCGAGAACAAGAAAGAATAGCAAAGCTGTATCACACAAAATCAAAACGACATATGTCGCCACATTAGTTAAAATTTAACTTGAGACTTGTTCCAAATAGGCACTATAAACAAATTGCCAACAGATAGTACTAGTTGTTTATTTTGATCATACAAAGTTTATACCTTATAAGAAATTATTTGGTCTTTTAACCAATGAAACGCTATCGAGCTCTGTCGGCAATAAACATCTCATGTTTAAGAAGCCCTAAAAATGCTTTTAATAATTTGTGATTTGTTCGCTCTGGTAAATCTAGAACGGCTTTAATCTTAGATTCTAAACAATTTAACTCACGTCGATTCAAAAGATAACCCAGAGTTTCAATTTCTCTCTCAAAAAAAATCACATTTACTTGGATTGACTTTCATACCCACTAATTCGAGTCTGCGATAAATTTCAGTTAAATTATTCAAATACTCTTGATCAGTTTTATCTTTACAATATATGTCATCAATACATACTTCGTATTAGGTATATCTTTTACAATTTCATCTAAAATATCTTGACATTCTGCTGGACTTGAAGCTATACCTTCTGGTAGTTTTGTATATCTAAATAAACCTTCCTCTGTAATTATCGTCAATGCCTCACTAGTTTCCTCATCTACTTCAAGTTACATAAATGCGTGTGTCAAATCAATTTGTTACCATTTTTTATCAACTTGTAAGGTTTTAAATATTGTTTCTTTCAGCGGAATCAGATGTTGTTTTATCACTAATTGTGGATTTACTGTTAGCTTAAAATTTTCAAAAATCCTGACTTGTCCATTCGATTTTAATTTCTGCAGCAATTTCGAGTTTTAATGGAAAATTGCTGCATGTGTTGGTTTAAGCTGTTTTGGCTTTACATCGTCTTTAAAAACTAATTTTATTTTACGACCTTTGTATTTACCTTGTCTTTCAGAAAATACCTCAGGGAATTGCTACTCTAATTTTTGTAGGATATCTATATTTTCATTACTGTGCAGCATTTTTTCAATGTCTAAAATTTTTAATTCATATGGCCAACAACCCAATACTTTTAACCATTGCCTTCCAATTAATCTTAGGCTATTATTTTTGAATTTGTGACAATTAAGAAATTCCTGCTTTCCTTTAAATTAAACTTTTAGATTTTTTATTTTTTAGTATTTGCAGACATTACGGTTACAAAAGTACCAGAATCGACTGCCATAGTAACTATTGTATCATTAATTTTTAAATCGGTATACATTGGTTCTGCAATTACTTTCATCTCAAAATAAAAAATTTGATTACATTCTTTTCTTACCTGAAGCCGCTTAACTCTTATGGAAAAAAACATCGCCCGTTTCTTCGTGACTGCTGGTTCAGACAAACATGCTTTTTCTATATGCCCTTTTCACCTACAGAAATTACATGTTTTCAAATCATGTTTGAAATCCTTCGCAAAGTGATTATTTTTCATGCCACAGCAGTAACATATGCAATTTCTAGGACTCGATTACCTTCCCATTTCTTATCTTGATTAACTTCTGCAGAACTTTTTACCTCTTTTGTGGAATTCGAATATACATTTAGGGTTTCTGTCTGTTTCGCATTATTCATAGCCGCCTCCCTTGTAATTGCCAGTTTAATCGCTTCGTCAAAGGTCAGATTTTCCTCACTGAATGAAGCTACTGTCGCGAATGATCGCGAATCCCACACACGATTTGATATCTAAGCGCCATACCTAAATCTGCAAAATTGCAATACAATGATAACTCTTTTAATCTTGCAATAAATTCCGTGACTGTTTCAGTAGAAGTCTGTTTTGCTTGTTGAAATTTACATTTCTCCATACTTTCACAACGCTTAGGGTTAATGTGATTTTTCATTGTCTCGTCTATTTGAAAAAATGTTTTATCTAGCTTTATCTGGAGCACACAAATCGCGAATCACTTCATAAGTATCCGCACCCAATTTATTTAAGAGCACTGGTTCTTGTTTATTATCCGGTATGTCTCTGGCTACAAAATATAGTTCTCTTTTCCATATACGTGTTTCAATCATCTTTATCTACATTCAATTTTGAACCTATCAATTTTTTCCGACATTTTGTAATTCAAAGATTCACTATTTTCGGTTACATGCACCACTTTATTTTCACGCAAGCCACTCGATTCGTTTTCACTATTATCCTCGTCGCCGATTTGTGGTGTCCTTTGTCTATTAAATAAAACGCAATTATATAAACTAAAGAGTTTTTTGTTTAATTAATAAGGTCTTGCATAAGTATGTTTACAGGTCGTCTGTCGTAGACCAATTGACTTCCCTCAGTCGGGGACTCATCCCCTCTTCATTCACACGTAAATACGCTTACATACTCAAATATACTCTGACACGGACCATAAAATATTGTCCCAAACGTACTGTTTTGAGTTTCTTAGACCATAATAATTCTTAAAGTTCATATAAATCTTTCTTATATAAAAAGAGCCTAGCGCGAATTTCATAAATAATTATACTATATTGTAAAACTCAAATCCTTGCCTTTTCCTCGCACGCTCTTTGGCTCTGTGCAATAGGCGATAAAAGAGGGTATTGACAAGTGGCAGGTTTTTGTTCTTTGCTCTTTCCGTGAACATCATTGATTTGTAAGTAACTAAAAATTACTTTCATTTTTAAACTTTTGACAAAGTCCGCTTGAGTTGAAAGAAGCATATTTAAACATTTAACAAAAGCGTATACTTCATTATATATTTTTAAATTGACGGGGGATCTGAACGTCTGTTCGTTGGACTGGATAGTAGAGAGAACTCCCACGTTTAGAGTCAAGGAGGGACCAAACCTTAAGATCAAGCTGACAAAGTGTCTGCAAAGGTACCGCAGAGCGACCGTCAGTGTTGCCAGACGCGAATTGTGGAATTGCGGCGGAGCAGGCTCCAAAATGCGGATTTTTTTTTTTAAATGCGGAGTTTTTGAAAAATGGGTGTAAAATTCATATTGCTATTAAAAACCTAAAGAAAAGTCTTCTAGCTGTATTATAGCAACGTATTATACTCATTGTAATGCATAAATAAATACAAAAAACCTTTCCTTGTAAACCAGAGCTGCAGATCGCGGACCGTCGGAGATTACACAGTAGCTAGCGGTCCAGCGCACCGTCTGCATTATATCATTGGGCAGAGAAATCCATCAAAAGTTCAAAATGCGGAGTTTTTGGCCATCCGCTTTGCAAAATGCGGATTGCGGATTCGAGTCTCAAAATGCGATGTGAAATGCGGAAATGCAGTGTATCTGGCAACACTGGCGACCGTAGTAATTCCCGGCACCCTCGAGGATCCGTAGACCGTTCTGAGGCGCCTGAGCTTCCAGAACCCGACACTATGAACCGATTGGTGGAAGGTGTATCGCGACAGGCAGGGATCTAGGCCGAAGGGGAGAACCTTCCGGGTGACCCAACTGGGATCCGTGGGGGGCCAGAAGCGTCCGGAGGTGCCCCGAATTAGCCATTCAGTGGCTGAGACGAGAATTCCCATGATGCAGAATAATTTGCACCACAGTAAATGCGCCTCGGCGATTCTAGCCAGATGCATTTTAGTGAGGTAGACAGGGCTTGCCCTAACGTAAGTGCTTTATTTGTTTGAGAATCATCTGATTCATACAAATAGGTTACAATTCAATTCTAAAACTAACTGTTATTCTAATAAATAAAAACAAAAAGTAAAATTAAGCTTGATGTTAAACATTACCCCAGTTAAGATAATCCGTACTTACAACGAAAGCAAATCAAAAAACCTTGAAGTATATAATTAATTATAATGCTCATTCGTCAAAATTACTAACAAACGTAATCATTTTTTTTTATGGAATTGTTTTCAGGTTTATCTAGCATATTCAGCCAGGCATTCATTATTTCACACATATCCCTACTTTCGCTTATACATGAAAATCTTACAGTATTAAAAAATTGACATTCTACTAAAAGGTGGTACACAGGTTCTTTATTAAAACTATTCTCATGACAGTAGATACAATGACCATCAACATTCAAACTGTAGGTTTTATTCTTGATTGTAAGTCTAGATATGAACTTATTTATTAAACTTAATTGCGCTATAATTATGATAAAAGCGAGTGGTGTTCTTGACAGGGATAAATATTTCTGAGGTCCTTCTCGCAAGGTTAATTGAGGATAAAGTATTAAAGCAGAGGACGAGTGGGCTCTCTGTAAATCTTCTAGATATAATATTTTATCATAAGCTCTTATCCATGCCGATTTATTCTTTTGTAGAGAGGCAAGAATCCAATCTTTTTAAATATACTTCTAACCTGGCGGGCCCAGTTTTATTTCTCTAGGATTGACAAATCATTTTTTAATCTATCCAGTTCTCTTAATCTTAAATAACACCTTTTCGGGTATCGACCATCGGACATACTGGGATTTTCTCTATCAAATTGAGAATTGACCCATAAACTCTAACTGCAAGTTGGGATGCAACTATTTCTAATCTAATAGCATATCCAGAAGTATTTTGTGGAACATGCAGGATTCTGACAAAAAGTGCTGATTGGATGAATGGGGTGCCTAGGTAGATATAACTTTTGACTTCCCTTTCTGTAGATCACTATTTTTTTTCTATTTTGACTTCGAGCTCATTTATCCTACAGTAATCTAATAATCCTTGAAGAATCTTACGCATTCCAACCAGGGAGTCCGCAAAGAAAGACAAATCGTCTGCGTAAGCTAAGAGCAATATTTTCAACAAATGGTCTATTGATATACCTCTGATACCCGTTCGCCCGTGTTTACATTAAAAAAAAGGTACAAATCGTTGATTCTCAGAGAGCTTCCAGTGAGAAAGTTGTTCCGTAGGGATTAACTCATAAATCTGCGCAAGCAGTATATTATTTCGTTTTGTATATCACAAGATATCACGAGCTTAGTAAAACGAAATGATGCACGCTGAGGAAACAGTTGCCGTTACTGCATATAAGTTGTGTATGAAAAATGTTGAAAATTGTACACACTTACCTCAAAGATATCTTGTGATATACAAAACGAAATACTATGCTGCTTGCGCAGATTTATTCGTTAATCCCTATGGAACAACTTTCTCACTCGAAGTTCTCTGAGAATCAACGATTTGTACCTTTTTTTTTTTAATGTAAACACGGGGGAACGGGACAAGCGCGAATTGTCGGGAGATTGCTTAAAGATCAGGGGCTATCGAGCGCTCGTCCCGTTCTTCGATTCGTCCCTTCAATTATGGATTTGCTCGAAAGGATCGACGAAACCTAAATCTTTCTCTACTTCTATGTTGCATCGGTTTTAACTGTTTCATTTCTGACACTTGAAGCGTATTTTCTTTTCAATAATGATTTGCGCACAGGCGATGTTTCTAACGAAGAGTATAGCGTGTTCCTATCGCCTCGCACATTATACTTTGTTGTCTCATTCGTGCTCGTTAGAACAAAAATGTAGCACAGCTCATGCGTACCTTCGCCGACTCAAAACGTGATTTTGAATTTTTCCATGGAGACAATGAAATCACGCCATTTATGATTTTGTTCTAAAAAGTATCTTTCATGACTCCTACGGACTGACGGCTTTCCTTTTTGAAACTCGCGCCATGTTTTTGTAACTCGTGTCCGGTTCGGTACAGAGGGTCCAGAGACAGTGTGGCAACCTAGCCGGATGCCGCCATTTTACGGTCTGATTCGCTGAGGTCAGCGCGATTTTTAAAATTACACACATGCAGATCCTGTCAAATGAAATCAATAAAACTATACATTTATTGAAGTAAATAAATGGACAAGCTATTAACCCATACATCCAGGGGACAGTTAATTTATTGAAATAAATAAATAGAACAAGAAGTTATTAACCCACACACCCGGGGAAAGCTGATTTATTCAAATTAATAAATAAAACATAACCCTCAACTCTTACATACCTGGCGGTATTTTCATTTATTTTCAAAAATTAAAATAATAAACCCACCCAGCCACGTGGATCTTTGCTTTATTTGAATAAATTTGAAAATAAAAAAAAAGTAAATCTACATCATTTTTTATTTTATAAAATAAATAAAAACCCAAAAACTTTAATCCCGATACCCGAGAGTATCTTCACTTCAATATATTAAAAAATTAAAATAAGAAACCCACGCACTTTGTGCATCATATTTTATTTTATGAAATTGTTAAAAAAGAAATAAATTTTTTAAGAAATATGATTTTTTTAAATATATATCTGCGAATTGAAATGGATGATCTGCTCAGTGAATATACAGTTTTTATTATTTTACAAATATTTTTTTTAGTGGGTAAACAATTAAGAACAAAGCTGAAATATGTTAAATCAATATTTCACAGTATAAACTTGTATAAAAACGTTTGATAAAAAATGATTACTTATAAAAATATCTTTTTCAGTTATGTACGGTAAATAAAAAAAAATCGATAAATGGTTGATGACAATGATTCCATAATGTAAATATTACTGTATAAAACAAAAATTAAGAATAATCTGGAAATTATAGGTATATATATATATATATATATATATATA
>CAKNXH010058295.1:0-17154 GCA_932178445.1 Andricus quercusramuli | reverse complement strand
ATATACATATACATATACATATACATATACATATACATATACATATACATATACATATACACACACACACATATATATATATATATATATATTCTATTTCTATAATAAGTGATCATAATCCTTATTTCCTAACAGGAAGTAAGTGATTACAAAATACTGATCAATCTGTTCATTCCCAATAGTTTCAGGGATAACGAACTTGAACTATTCAGTCATCAGTTATCAATAATTGTACAACTAAAATATCCCCTTTTCTTGGGCGTGAAAATCTGACCGTACAGTTATCCTTAGCGGGCCTCGACAGTGGATTCGAAAACATCATAGGAGTCAGGGATTGTTGTTGATGATTGAATATAAATTTATTTTACATCAAAATTTCCGGCATATTAACAGAGCACACTGCACGTACCCTGAAAAATTGCTTATTGCTAAACATTTTTCAAATCAGCATTTTGTAGTCGCGTAAACCACGTCCAGTCTTCATTCCCACAGTCGCTAGAAAAAGTCCATGTGCAATGTCAGCAATAAACCCTACCCAAATCTCCACACCATGGCCTACGAGGTGCATGTTACCTGTCACCTCGAAGCAGTCGTTCATCGCTTCTTCCCGACATCGGAACTAATTGTTCCGAAGGGAATCCGAATTAAAGTCCAACTTGCCCGTCGGCATTTTACCTCGCGCGAGTCTCGGTACGCGGATTGTCGCTCCCGAAAGTACGTGAATCGGAAGGGTAATGCGCAATAAAGAGGGTTTTTGCGACGTTAAGAGTGAAAAACCAATGGATGGGAATCCATAAATCCGGAAAGAAAATTAAAACTAGTTGTGTGCAAACGGAGTCCGGGTGACATTCTTTATAAAATACTCGAGTGGAGTGATAATTCGCGCACCGTGAAGGAGTGATGAGCGACGCTCTACGCTAGCAACACATTGACGGAAGAACAAGGTCAGGAATTATTTATTGTGAACACAATTGTAACCACCTCATATATCTCTCTCTCCCACTCTTGTCTCTCCCCTTTCGGCGGGAAGGGGGATTGTGTATTGATGTTCCTATGTGACATTGCTTGAAGATTGTAAAGAAAAATGCTTACCCCGCCATCTCCTCCGCTACCGTGGTGATAGGCGGTAGTCTATAAGAAAAATTTAACATTGTGTCTTGACTCGTTCCATGATCATATCTAATAAAATCTTTCAATTTTATTCGTACCAAGCTGAATAGAGTCGTTTAGAATTATTCGAGCCACCCGTCAAAATTTCAGGACTACAAGGGTTAGGGCTCCCAGTCCGGGAGTAGGTAAAAAAATCGAACACCACTTAAAAATAAAGATGCGCTATTCCCTTCTGGAATAGCGTATTGGTTTGGTACCTCCGACAAACGAGGGGAAAAAGAGCAAAAAAGAACACTCGTTCTTAACGGAGTTTTAAAGTACATGAAAAGAGCTTCCCAAAACAGCCTAATAAAAGTCCAATCGGATCATCCTAAAAGAAGTTACACTAACGTGAAGGTGAAGGTAGTCTTGCGGGCGACTATCAATTTTTCTAAATGAAAAAGAATAAACAAAGTACTAATTTTTTCTATGTTATCTATATTCGATTGATGTGACAAAATATTTGTATAAAATAATTAGAAGACACCACAGGATGATATCTGTACTCTCCAATAAGGAGCTGCTTTTCATTTTTTTCTCTGCTAAATGAGTAATGGATTTCTCATAATTTTTTTTCGGTATATTATGCCATCCCTAGCATCTGGAAAAAATTGTAAATATAATTATAATTTAATGTATTATAATTAGCTCTTATATTTGTCTAACACTTATTTGTAAATTATATTACCGGAATAAACTTTTTTATTCCATAAATTAAAAGAAATGTTATTTCTAAAATAAATTGGGCAATTTTCGTTATATAGCATGAATATTTGTTCGACAATCACTGTGTTCACTCTATAGTAATTTATTCGCCACTAATGTTTTATTATGAATATTTTTATGAATATTTGAATTGAATATTTTTATGTTAACATTTTTGTCGTATCTGTTGCTTATGTAAAAATGAGTAAATTCTTTCAATATAAGAAGAAAATTATCCTGTCGATAGAACTTTTCAGGCCTTTATAAACGTTACAGTCTTTTTCTTATTGAAAGCCAAATTCAAAACAAAAGTTTCAAAAAATTTAATTTTTTTTCTTTTGCGATAATCTGTTTTTAATTTTTGTAGAATAATTTTTTTAACGTATCACATAATTTACTCTAAGAAAAATGAAATGAATAGAATTGATTTAATTTAAAAGAATTGAGGTAAATTTAAAATATTCGAATTCGAAATAATTACAAAATATATGAACATTTTAAATACGCCAATTACAACTAAGACACGTTTTAAATAATGTATTCAGTATCACATATTTCTATTATCATAAAATATAAACAACAATATCACATCAACTCATGAAATCAAAATTTCTCATATCGAAAAATCATAAGCTCATAAATTAATAATCTCATTTTCTCATAATCACATGTGAATCACAAAATTTGATCCATAATCCTGTAATAAAAAAAAAATTATTTATATTATATGTCCATAATTTCAAGTCATGATTTACAAAATTTATAAACAAAAAAAAATATATTATGTATATGTAAATGCGTAATTAACACATTCAAGTAAAAAATCAATTAGAAAGATAAATGTTTTCAATCAAATATTTATAACTAAAAATTATTTAAAAACTAACAATTTTATTTGTTTAATGAAAGTAGATGAATTATGAATCAAAAATATAATAGTAGCCTATTAAAATAAAAGAAATGAACTTTCAACCAAAAAATTGAATTAAAAGTATAATTATAACTTTTCAATAATAAAAGATTACAATTAGAACGAAAATGAAAATTTTTTCATATAAAAATATGAATATTTAACAAAACCGTTGATTGTTCCACAACAAAATTAATTGAAAAAATACTTTAATCTTGAACGAAATAATCAAATTATCATTCAAATAATAGAAGTTGTAACCAAAAGAAAAGAATTCTGAACCAGAAATATAATAAGAGACTTATCACATTATAATTGATAAAATATAACTATTTTATTATATTAAACGTTAAATATATCAAAACTAAACTAATATCTAATACATGCAAAACAACATTGATATTAATGAAATTATTTATTAAATGTGAATATTATTTTTTCATCACAAATTTTAAAACATGATTATTTCGAATCCGGAGTCTAAAATAGGGGTTTCCATTTAAAAAATTATCTTGACCCTCAAATGACCTTGAAAATTGACATCAAGGTCAAAATTAATAGTACCTTCAAATGACCCCCTATGTGCAGTACAGTTTTTGTCTGAATCATTTTTTATAGATGGAGTATTTTAAGCAGGGATCCGTCCAAAACTATCGTTTCGTTACGTTACGTTATCCAAAAAGTACCGAAACTTTTGTTTACTTTTCGTTACGTTTTGACAGATTGGAACAAAATTAAAAACAAAATTGTTATGACTTGATATTTTACCTGTCTGCCTTTTAATATTTACATCAGGTGCACAAGGATTCGAATGAACTATTTTTTTCAAAAAACGTGTGATTAAAATATATATATATATATATATATATATTTTATATTAAAAAATATATATATATATATATATTTCGTGTAATATATATATTATAGTTTCAGTTTCGATTCGTTTGGAATAGAACCGAAGGGCCTATGAAAAAGCCACCGAACGCGTCCTCGGGTTGCGGATAGAGGGTCCCTGTACCAAGGGTTTCTGCTGAATGTGGTTACAATAATTAATAAGCAGTCGCGGACAATTGTAGGGGGATGGTCCTGAAGGAATAACCCCTAAGCGAAGGCGTAAGAACCGTGCCGAAAGCTGAATGGCACCTGGGTGAGGTGTCTTTAACGGTGACGCTGGGATACCGGGCGACCTCTCACAGTATCAGCCTTATCTTTGCACGCGGGGCTCTACAAGGATGGACGAACCCTTTCCCCAGATGCTCGTGGAAACAACAGTGAAACCACCAAGACACAAAAATGTTGTAGATGCGGTTCAAAACGATCGAACGCGCAGAGCACCCGACAATGGGTCGGCAAACAATGCCGATCATCCTAGAGTTCGGGGTGCTGAAAATAATTTACATTGAAACACGACGACGAACCGGTGAAACGCCCACATTGAGTGGACGGATCAACTTGAGATTGACGTGCTAGACTGCTACGATGCCAGCATTATCCCTGTTCGCGGAGGCTTTATGGCGCGTATGCACACTCTGTGGTGCCAGAAACACCCAGAGCTTCAGCACGTTTCGCATCAGTCTTTGCGAAATCAAGCCGACTACCTCCGGAAAAATGGATATGTACGCGGAGCGCTCTTTCAACCGCAGCTTGATCAAGCTGCAGCCGAAGATGAAGCAACATTAAGACCAAACGCAGAAAGTAGGCACCTTCTGAAAGATGATTGCAATTTCTTTACAAGGAGGAACATCAACATCCAAGTTCCTCTTAAGCCCCAAGATCTGGCTGAAATGGATGCCTTCCTTCGTGGAGATATCTCGCAAGAGTCCGACCTCTGGACCATCAATTGCTTAGTTTATGGTGCTGCGAGAAATTTGGCTGATTCAAATCGAAGGCTAAAACCGACGATGGATCAAAAGACTAAAAGACGCTTGCCTCAACTGAACAAGAAAATTGGATGGGCAAGACAGAATGCGTCCCGTGTTCAATGTGTGATTGACTACATAACATCTGGTAGACCGTTCACGGAAAGGGTTCTAAAGTTCGCCCAAGAACTAAGGACCTTGAATCACACACTGAACTAGTCAAAGCTGCTGACAATCAAGCAGCATATTGTTGGCAAAATAAGGCTGTTATCTGACGCAAGGAGGAGGATACAGAAGAGGGATAGATGGATCAGGGAGAATCAACAGTTTCTCGCTGACCCATCGCGCCTCTTCAGCGACCTCCCTGTCTCTGTAAAAAATCCATCCGAGCCCAAGGAGGTAGAGACTTTTTGGAGAGAGGTATACAAAATCCCGAAAACACTGGAGTTGAAAGAAGATACTGACAATATCATCCGCTTCAAGGAGGTGAAAAAAGCACTTACAGGCACGAAGAACTTTTCCACTGCTGGTCCAGATTGTATCAAAAACTTTCGGTGGAAGAAGTTTACTTTTATACACCAACATATGGCTCGCATATTCATCTCATATTCAAAGTCAGAGACGCCCATTCCACAGTGGCTGGTGTTAGGACGCACTATACTCCTGCCGAAAAAAGGCAATTTGTCCAACCTGGAGAATTACAGGCCAATAACTTGTTTGAACACACTGTATAAAATCTTTACAGCTGTCCTAAACAACAGGATTGTTCGACGAATTGAGCCTGTATGGCGAGAGATGTACGAACAACGTGGCTCGAAAAGAGGTGTAGCAGTTCCAGTATATGCGGCACTTCTCTTTTCGATAATTGACTCTATTTCTCTAGGAGCGTTTAGCGGAGAGGTATTTGGGCTAATGCCGTAAGAGTGACAGAGATGGTAATAAAGCACTCTTAGTGCCGCATTGTACCTTTGGATGTAAGTCCTTCCCGCATGAGTTGGACAACTATATAGTACATGTCCTAGATGCTCGGGGTGAGCGTGACACGCTCTGCAGCTATCATCAGGAATGTCTTGGCTCAAACTGTGGCGACGGTATGCTAGAGTGGAAATGACATTGTCTTGACGTTAGCTTATAAGACATCGACTGATCATCCACATGTATGTGGAAGATGCCGTGCATCCTCTTGTCAAGGAGCTGTTCGTGGAAGTTTTTCTCCTGTGCTTTTTTAATCCGGGCCTTCAGGAGTGAGTATTCAAGATGGATAAGTCTTGTCCATTTGCAACTATATGTGCTGTACCCAGAACAATCCTGTTGTGAAGACATTCAAGATTCAGTATTCCGCAACCACCTTGACGGCGCGAGATGTAAAGTTGCGGAACAGAAGACTGGATGTGCATGCTTTTGTTCATGTGCATAACGTTTCGGAACCCCATATCGAGGTATCTGCGCTCGTCCTTTGTCCATGGAATTAATCCAAATGAATAGAGTACTACTGGGGCAGCAAGCATGTTCGTCGCAAATACTTTGCTCCTCGCTGACAGTTTGGAAGACCACATCCGTCAGATGAGACATTTGTGTCTGCATCGGAGAGTATCCTTTATAGATGTCACGTCCTGAATGCGGCTCTGTGGCACGCCCAGGTATGTATAGGTCTCTCCAGCGCCAAGGTGTCGTATAGCGCTTCTGTCGATGAGTTCAGGATCTTCAGGGATGCCATTAAGTTTTCCTTTCTTTAAACTAACCTTGGTGCATTACTCTAACCCGAAATCCATTCCAATCCCTTCAGTGTACTCTTTGACAATGTCTAGAGCTAGATATAGTAGAAAAATGCGAGAGCTCTGGGGGTTTCCCGCACCACAGAGTGTGCAGTCGCGTCATGTAACCTTTTCGTTCAGGAGCCATAATGGTATCATCCATAATGGTCAATCTCATTGACTCCGTCTTGATTGGCTCCCTTAACTCTGGGGCAGTCGTCATTGTTATCCGACCTATTGTCGGGAGCCCTGAACGTTCGATTGTTTTGAACCGCACTTACTACAACTATGTTTGGTGTTGTCATTGTTGTTCCCACAGGCAGCTAGGGAAAGGGTTCGTCCATCCTTGTAGAGCCCCGCGTGCATGGATAAGGCTGATACTCTAAGAGGTCGCCGGTATCCCAGAGTCACCATTTGAGACACCTCACCCAGGTGCCATTCAGCTTTCGGCACGGTTGTTACGCCTCTTCCTAGGGGTTATTCCTTCGGGACCATCCCTGGACAATTCTCCGAGACTGCTTACTAATTATTGTAACCATATTCAGCAGAAACCCTTGGTACAGAGACACTCTATCCGCAACCCGAGGACGCGTTCGGTGGCTTTGTTATAGGCCCTGCGGTTGCATTCCCAAGGAATCAAAACCGAATTTAATGACCCCCCCCCCCCCCCCGGGGGGGGTTCATATGCTCTACATTATTTCTATTTGACATAAATATGTCATTCACAGCTAAGTCGATTCAGTACATTGAAAGCCAATTCAAGTCAAAATTTTATAATTCAAATTCTGGACTCTTGTGTCCGTAGCTTTCAGCGCCGCGAAACGCGCTGAAGATCTTGGTGTTCCTGGCGCCACAGAGTGTGAATACGCGCCATGAAGCCTCCGTGAAAAAGGATAATTCTGGTACGTAACTGTCCAGAAAGTCAACCTTGAGTCGATTTGTCCACTCAATTTGAGCGTTTCGACGTTCTGTCGTCGTGTTTTCATACATATTATTTTCAGAACCCCGAACTCTAGAATGATTAGCACAACTTGCCGATCCATTGTCGGATGATCTGCGCGCTCAGTCGCTTTGAACCGCATCTGCAACTGGGATTGGTGGTGTCATTGCTGTTCCCACGCATGCAAGAGTAAGACGCATACTCTATGAGGTGGCGTCGCCGGTGTCCCAGAGACACCATTCGAGACACCTCACCCAGATGCCGTTCAGCTTTCGGCACGGTTGTTACGCCTCCGCTTGGGGTTTGATTCCTTCGGGACCACCCCTGGACTATTGTTCGCGACTGCTCATTAATTATTGTGACTATATTCAGCAGAAACCCTTAGTACAGGGACCCTTTTTCCGCAACTTGAGAATGCCGGTGAAGCTAAAGGGCCCCTGTACCAAGGGTTTTTGCTGAATATGATTACAATACTTAATAGGCAGTCGCGGACAATTGTTCAGTGATCGCAATAAAAAAAAACATAAGGGCTACGGTGACTTTGGGATAGCCGGTGGTGCGACCTCCTAGAGTATGCAGTCTTATTCTTGCATGCATGGAAAAAGCAATGACAGTATCAAACCCAGTTGTAGATGGCGTTCTCATACCTGAGCGTCCGGTGACTTTGTCACAGGATCTCCGGTTCGATTAAAATTCGATTCACTCACATGTATTAAACTAGATGTGAATTCGATTCGTTTCGAACCAAGGAATCTTTTATATTCTTGCATCAACTTTAAATTATGCTAATGAAAAACGTTTTACTATAAAAACCCGCATTTTCAAATACTATGCATTACTGTAGTTTCCTTACTCTTCAATAAAATGTATTAATATTATAGGTCAATCGACTCGACTCGAATCAATACATCTTTTCTGTTCTTACATCAAATTTGAATTATGTTAATGAAAAAAGTTTGACTATAAAAAATCGATTTTCAAAATATATAAATTACCATAACTTCCCTACTCTTTAATAAAATGTATTGATAGTATAGGTCAATCGATTCATCTTGGACCAAGGAATCCTTTATATTGTTGCATCAACTTTGAATTATGCTAATGAAATATTATTGAGTTCCAATAAAAAATGCAATAAATATTCTTGGAAATCCTTCGGTCAGTTTCAAGATATTAGTGAGGAAAATAAGCCCTCAAAATTTTATCAATTTATCTGTAACTGTTTTCTAGTTATCGTGTTCACAAAAAAATGTGACACCCACACGCACGCACATACACACCCACAAACACGCGCGCACGCACAAACTCACACACATTCGGACAATTGTTTAGAACATTGTGTTAGACATTTTCAAACTAAGGAAAGTTTGATTAAATGAATTGAAAATTTTTACGTTTTAAATAAATTACATATAAGATACATATTTCCATGCTTAATATTCTTTAAGAAAATTCTTTCTTTAAGACTGGACAAAAAATTTCAACATTAAATAATATGATGTTAATATTTTTTGTCTACCATCCCCGATGATAATACAGTACAGATAATACAGATAATACCCAGGTATATGATATTAATGTTTTTTGTCTACATGGTCTAATATCCATATTTTTTCAATATTGATTATTAATTTTATAAGTTGTGAAAAAATCTCTAGCTTCGCTGGGATCAGAATCCAGGACTTTCAGATTTCCGGTCTGATGCAAGGCTGAAAAGAAACAAGGTTACAGGGAAGGATACCTTGGAAAATGAAGTACTGAAATACGGAGGTTTCAGGGGTGAACGAAGATATGTGGAGGATTTGCAATGAAAAAATGCAAAGGAATGCAAGGTTGATTAAAAAATGAGAGGGCAAATGGGCGGAAGAATATAGGGGTATTAGACTCATGTCGGCGGCATATACAATTTACGTGGAAGTACTTAGAAGCAGGTTGGAAAGATAGGTGGTAGAAAAGGGATGTGTACCGCACAACCAAACGGGTTTTAGGACAGGAATAGAGGCCACAGGGAATATTCTCGTTGTCAACTATTTAGTCGATAGGAACCTAGGGTGTAAGAAAGAGAAATTAGTCGCACTGTTTGTGGATTTTAAGGCAGTATTTTACTCAGTTAACAGGAGGGTGTTATGGACAATAATGAAAGAGCGAGGTGTAGACGAAGGCTTAATAGAGATGATAAAATAAATATTTGTGGAAACTAAGATAAAGGTGTAGGTGTAGGTGTAGGACCGGAAGGGGGCTCAGGCAAGGTTTCCCGTTGAGTCCGCTTCTATTTAGTGTTCTTCTGACAGACTTAGAGATGGAGAGGAAAGGGAAAGGGTGGCCGCCAACATTAAGAACAGATAAAGTGTTATTACGGAGGTAATGTCGAGGATGGGGATAGGAGGCGGGGATCCGAGAAGAGGGTACAGATATAATAAAGACCTCAATTGTTTAAAAAGACAATAATATTTATTCCCACTTACATTTTGGTGTAAGCAGGTGGCCCGTGGTTAGATGTAGGTCCAGAAATAGGGGCGGAAACCCGGTAGTGACGTAGTCGAGTCCGGCTGGGGATCGGCGTCGTGGTTGAGGGTTTTCCAGGAGGCGGTCCAGGGTCGGTTCCAGCAGGTGGCCTAGAGCCGGTTCCAGCAAGTAATCCGAATGGTTCCAGGGGACACTTGGAATAGTCCCAGAAGGCACTTCGAATAATCCCGAAAGGCGTATTTTGAGAGAGGGCAAAACGATATTTCGCATCTAGAGACGGAGCAAGACTGACACTCGCGCGCGTTATCCTTCGGGAACTCGGGGCCCTTCGGGTGGTTCCGTCGGGTTTCGGGTTCGGCACGGCGAGCCTTTAGTCTGGGGTCGTACCGAGTCCCCGTTTGTGGTAATAGTTCTATTACACCACCCCCCTCCCCCGCGGAGGTTCGGGTGTATTTCAGAGATTTCGTCCAGTTCTGTTACAGTTTGGGAGTCTACGTATAAATCTAGTTCTATAGTATGTTCCTTTATTTTCTTTTCCAGGTCGGTTTTACTTGTGCTAATCTCTAATAAGTTTTCGATTTTTTGGTTAATGAATTCGCTGTTTTATGGGATCGTGGCGAACAAATGTTTTATTCGTCAATTTTTCCTAAAGTATCCGTAATATTATTTAGTTTAATCGCTTTATTTTAAAAATACATCCATTGCTTTCTATTATCGCTTTTTGATGTCTCGTTCGCTTTTTGAGATTCAGTTTTCGATTTTTTCCGATCGGTAACTTTGTTATTTTTCCAAAGATTACCATCGCAATTTTTCTACTTGTTCTCGTATTCGCTATTAAGATAAATTTTTCCTGAATTATTTTTCATACCCTTTTTCCTAATTCTAGGTTTATCTAAATTAAATGAGTCTTCTCTGCTTGAGTCGTCGCTAGTGTCGGGGGTGGGGATGCTCTCTAGGGGTTGGAATTTGTTGCTCGAGGGGATGCTTATTAGGCTAGGGATTTCCTTAGTAGGATTTGTTACGGGAATTTCGGCGTGTTTTTTTTTGGGGGGTTGGTTAGGATTTATAGGTAGTGGGGGGATTTCGTTATCTTTTAATGTCTGGCTATTTTTGTTAACCTCTCTAGTACTTTTAAGGTTAATGCTGCCTCGGCATTTCGATTTCCTATCTAAATTCCTATTTTATTCTTTAATTATTGGTTTGTCCTTAATATTTTCGTTTTTTCTTTGCTTAGTTTCTTTCGCTTTGACGTCAGGTTTAGGTTCGGTTTTGTTCGCAGTATTTGGGAGGGGTAGTGATTGTGGGTTTGCTTTCATTGGATAGCAGGTGGGGGGATAGCAGGTGGGTTTATTAAGGGAGAGTGTGGGATTTTGGTTTGGGCGCCTGATATTACGGAGGTAATGCTGAGGAGAGAAATAGGAGGCGGGGAACCGAGAAGAGGGTAGAGACATGATAAAGACCTCAATTGTTTAAAAGACAATAACATTTATTGCCACTTACATTTTGGCGAAAGCCGGTGGCCCGTGGTTAGGCGTGGTGGAGAAATAGGGGCGGAAGCACGGCAGTGACGAAGTCGAGTCCGGCCGGGATTCGCCATCGTGGTTAAGAGTTTTCCAGGAGGCTGTCCAGAGTCGGTTCCAGCAGGCGGCCTAGAGCTGGTTTCAGCAAGTCATCCGAATGGTTCAAAGGGACACTTGGAATAGTTCCAGAAGGCACTTAAAATAATCCCGAAAGGCACTTCGAGTAATTTCGAAAGACACTTCGAATAGTTCCAGAAGCGGCATTTTGCCGTAGCGTATTTTGAGAGAGGGCAAAACGATATTTCGCATCCAGCGACGGAGCAAGACTGACTCTCGGCTGTTTCCGTCTTGTTTTGGGTTCGGCACGGCGATACTTTAGTCTGGGGTCGTACCAAGTCCCCGTTTGTGGTAATAGTTCTATTACAGTGTATTCATTAGCATATGCAGATGACGTAGTGCTTGTAGCGGGTAATCAAAGGGGAATGAATCGGATGATGAGAGTGTTCGTAGGGTACGTAAAGTAAAGGGTTTAACAGTGAACGTGCATAAGACTAAGATGATGTGTGTCAGAAATGAAAAGTATAGAGTAGAATATGAACCGAAGATTTATAGTGTGGTTGAAGAGTTATACTACCTAGGATTTTGGTAAAGTGATGGGACAAGTATGGGGTATAAGTGGAAGAAGGTTCAAGGACGACTGGAGGATGAGAGTGTGGATGTTCGATGTGCTAGTATGGCCAATGTTAAGCTATGGAGTGGAAATTTGGGGTTGTAACGAGCATAAGAGAATGGAAAGTCTTCTTCCACAATTGTATCGTATGAAAATAGTTATATTTTATACTTTAAAAACATGCAGACCAAAATGTAGGTAGATAATTTATTTAAACCTGAACGTCCAAAATTGTATAGTTTTCATTTTACATTATTACAATATTCTGGGCTTTTAATATTTTGAACTGAAAGCCCAAATAAATGAATTTTCCGATATTAATTTTGGCAGAAAACCAATAGCTGCGCAATAATGCGGAACGGGATGTATTAAGAAATAGATTTCTTACCGTTATAACAAAAAATTCGCTATTATTCGAGATCTTAAGGTTGATCGTGGATGCGTGAACATAAGATATATATCTTTTCATCTGTAACTTTTCGTAGAAAATCCGAGTACCAAACTACAACCTTTGGACACTCTCCGAATTTAAAAACAAATATTTTTTCTTCGCTGCACCCTATTGTGCAATTTCCAGTTTCAAGCGCCTCACATTGCGAAAAAAAAGAGTTTTCTGGAATAAAAACCAGCTAGGAGCTTTTTTTTAAATACTCATGAAGTATCGTCCTTTAGTTGAGAACTGCATATTTTTAATATGCTAGATAGCTGATTCGAAATCTTAATTGCAGATGAATTGCCTGTATTTGTTTAAGTTTTGTAAAGAAATGAATAGCTATAGTTGACATCTGCTGATTTTTTTTTAGTTTGAATGCATTGCTTACAAAGATGATATTATTAAAATGTGTAAAATTAATGTTATATAGCAATAAATCATCAAACAACAATAAGAACAGTTAATAGGTATATACAAGGTTTATAAGCAAATTCACATATTTAGCTTTTGTAAGCACAGACAATTTTTTTCTGGGGAATATTTTCTTCTTGTCTGAGGAATAAAACGTATACACAACAGACTGGCATCGAAGAAAATTTGTTATTGCTATAAACAATTCTCATTCAAAAATGCACTTATTAGCACTTATGGCAACGGCCATACCACGCTGGAAACACCAGTTCCCGTTAGATCACTGAAGTTAAGCAGTGTTGGGCGCGATTAGTACTTGGATGGGTGACTGTCTGATACTACTGCGTTGCTGTTGGCGGTCGTGGGTGTGGTGAGCCCACACTTGTAGTTATTTACTACAAGAAACTATCCACCTAGAAACACTACCCGAATCGGGTAGTGTCACGCTTACCCCTAGAGGCTCACCGAAAGGGAAATGGCTGAATGGTATAGTAGTGGCATTAGTAATATTGCCATGAAAACTTACTCCAATACAACATTTAGTTGATTGCAGCCATAAAAGAGGTTTTTAACCAATTTAATTTCTTTCTCGCTACCTAAAATTTTTTGAGTAATTCCTTACATATTAATTTCACCTTTTTCTGATCTATTTATAGGATTATAAATATCGAAGATCTTCTTGAATACAATATTTCACGGGAAGTCTTTTCGCATATTCTTTTAGATCCATCATTTATTTTTTTTCTTGGATCCGGAAAATTTTAAAAGTACAAGAAAAAAAGAACAATAACTAAAAGCCAAAAGAAGAAGCCTCTTTTCAGGCTTTAAACTTGACGATTGGTAGAAAGGTTTGAATATAGCCATGGAATATGTTTTGATAGCAATATAACCGATGGCAATCAAACAAGTGGCCATATTATTTATATTATTATATGTATACCATTAAGCCATTTCCCTTTCGGGTTAGGCGTGACACTATCCGATTCGGGTAGTGTTTCTAGGTGGATAGTTTCTTGTAGGAAATAACTACAAGTGTGGGCTCACCACACCCACGACTAGCCAACAGCACGCAGTAGTATTATTGCCGAACGGTCACCCATCCAAGTACTAACCGCGCCCAACACTGCTTAACTTCAGTGATCTAACGAGAACTGGGTTTTTCAGCGTGGTATGGCCGTTGGCCATTATATGATTCCTATATATACAGTTAAAAGTCTGTCATAATGACAAAGGCAGGATTTCGCTGGGAGCCGGTGCTAATCAAAATTGCACCCGCTCCCAGCGAAATCGCGGCAAAATTTCAACTGTAGCGACGTCTCACGATCCTGAAATGGGAGGTTACAGTCTGCGCGAATTCAATACGATGATCCGGCGAAAGTCTCGTGTACCCTGAGGACACGGAGCGACCCAAGGACGACCGCCTTCTGCATTTTCCCCGCAAGTGTCTCAGCATTTTGTTGACACGCAGGGATGCTTTTCAGGCTATTAACAAGTGAAACCTTGGCACCTGCAAGAGCGGCAATGAACAGGACGATTAGCTTAACATAATATTCCGGGTATAACCGTCGCAACTCCCTTATAAGGTCTTCATACCTCTCTTTCTTTTCTTTCTCCTTCGCTGTGACGTTTTTGTCAGCTGGTGCCGAAAATTCGATAACGAACATGGTTCGATTCTCGAAGTCAAGAAGAACTATGTCAGGTCTCGAGTGCGCAGCAGAAACAATTCTCGAGAATATGAAGTTCCAGTATATGCAGCACTTCTCATTTTCGACAATTGACTATATTTCTCTAGGAGCGTTTAGCGGAGAGGTATTAGGGCTAATGCCGTAAGAGTGACAGAGACTATATGTGTGTGACTATATGTGCTGTACCCAGAATAATCCTGTTGTGAAGACATTCAAGATTCAGTATTCCACGACCACCTTGACGGCGTGAGATGTAAAGTCGTGGAACATAAGACTTAAGGTGCATGCTTTTGTTCATGTGCATAACCTTTCGGGACCCGATATCGAGGGATCTGAGCTCGTCCTTCGTCCATGGAACTACTCCAAATGAATAGAGTACTACTGGGACGGCAAGCATGTTCGTCGCAGATACTTTGTTCTTTGCCGAAAGTTCGGAAGAACATATCTGTCGGATGAGATGTTTTTATCTGCATCCGGGAGTATCCTTTATAGATGTTACGTCCTGAATGTGGCTCTGTGGCACGCCCAAGTATGTACAGGTCTCTCCAGCGCTAAGGTGTCGTATAGCGCTTCTGTCGACAAGCTCAGGGTCTCCGGGGATGCTATTAAGTTTTCCTTTCTTCAAATTAACCTTGGCGTATTTCCCTAACCCGAACTCCATTCCAATCTCTTGAGTGTACCCTTTGACAACTTTTAGAGCTAGATGTAGTTTCTCTTGATTTCCAGCATAGATCTTGAGATAATCCATGTAAAATACATGAGTGACCTTATGCTTTCGGTTTCCAGGTTTGCCGCTGAGGTACCCTTCGGTATGGCGAAGTGCGAGAGATAGTGGGAATAATGTCAGGCAAAAGAGGAGAGGGCTCATGCTGTCGCCCTGAAACACACCTCTCTGAAAGGTGATACTGTTAGTGATCACACGATGTTTTCCAGATGAGATAGTAAATCTGGTTTTCCAAAGTCTATGGGAGGTTGAATCAAAAGTTTTTCGGTAATCAATCCAGGCCATCGATAGAGATCGTTGATAGGATGCTGCGTCTTTACAGACACATCTATCGATGAACAGGTTCTCCCGACATCCTGCTACGCCTTTCTTTGAGCCGCGTTGTTCATACATCTCTCGCCACACTGGTCAAATTGTCTGAACAATCCTATCATTTAGGATAGCTGTGAAGATCTTCTATAGTGTGTTCAGACAACTTATTGGCCTGTAATTCTTCGGGTCGGCTAAGTTGCCCGTCTTCGGCAGGAGCACTGTGCGCCCTTCCATCAACCACTCCGGAATAAGCTCTTCCGACTTGAGATATGACGTGAAAATTCGGGCCAGATGCTGGTGGGTTAAAGGAAACTTCTTCCACCAGAAGGTCTTGATATCATCTGGTCTCGGAGCGGAATAGTTTTTCATGCCTCTTAATACGTTTTTCACCTCCTCGGTAGTGATAGTTGGGCATTCCTCCTGAGGTGTTATGAGGGCAATGCACAGCTCCTTGAAGCTATTTATGTTCTTTGAGCCTTCTTCAAGTGGATGTTGGACTTCGTAGACTTCTCTTCAGAATGTTTCGACCTCCTCTGGTTTGGGCGGATGGTCGACAGTAATTGGAGGGTCTACATAACTGACTACATAACATCTGGCAGTAAAAGTCCTGCCAGATGTAATGTACTCAATCACACACTGAATGCGGGACGCGTACTGTCTTGCCCAGCCTATCTTTCTGCTGATTTGTTGCGTTCGTCTTTTGGTTTTATGATCAACCGTTGGTTTTGTTTTACGGCTTGCATCTGCCAAAGTTCTCGCTGTATTGTACACACCACAATTGATAGTCCAGAGGTCGGATTCTCTGGAAAAATCTTATGGCCGCCGACAGCTTGAAGCTGCCATCCGCTGCCGGCCCCACCTCTACCAGAATTTCCCCATGTCGGGTTGGCCTGACATCCTTGATTTTGACACCAAGAGGGTCCGTCTACAGTTTCTTTTTCAGGTCTTTGAGCACCTTGGCGTAGCTCGAACCCTCGGCCGGTCTTATCAAGACCGCTTCGGGTCGAGCTTTCTTCTTCGACATCTTCTCCTTGCTGCTGTCGGGCGCAGTTGTTATTGTCCCTATATTTTGCCTCTTCGGAGTCAAGGACGCTACAGTGGTTGTGCGGGTCCTCGGTTTCTTGACCCTTTGTCTGACACTTGCCTCAGCGGGACTCATTGAAGGCTCTCTCTCACGCTTCCCAAGTTGGGGAGTGGCAGCCTCCTTAGCTTCGTCGGTTTCAGTCCCGCTTTGGCTCGTGTCTTTGCTCACTTTCGCTTTATTAAGGTACTTTTTACCAACCTCCTTTCCCACGTACCTTATCGCATCTTTGTAGGCAGAATCAGCGAAGCCTATGTAAAGCTCCAGCAGGCCTACTACACGCTGCGCCTCTCTTAGTCCACCCCTAATGGGTATGAGCATATTGCGCTTTGAGTTTCAGAATTCCTGCATCCCCTCCAGCACATCTTTCAGGTCTTCCAAGAGTTTTCGAATCCGCTCAATCTCCTCATACGCATCCATTACCTCCTGTTTGGCAAAGGTTTTTTGACTGATGTTAAACTCCTCTACAACGTCCAATTTTCCTTCTGACTCCTCACATTTACTCCGCTTTAAGTTTTGTTTATTCGACTGCATG
>CAKNXH010058294.1:113353-165788 GCA_932178445.1 Andricus quercusramuli | reverse complement strand
ACCACCGGCCACAATGGAGTCTGATCGACTTGAGCCTGTGAATTCCAACTCAAATTTAGGTTTGAAAAGAAGCCATTAGAGTCAGAATGTCTTTGGAATAAATGATAAAAAATGTGTCTTGAAAATCATCTCTGTTTAGTAGTGTGAAAAAAGACGAATTTGGAATCGTTTTCATAATGACCGGCGGCCATTATTTAGTCTGATCGACTTGAGTCTGTTAATTCAAACTCGAATTTAGGTTTGAAAAGAAGCCATTATAGTCAGAATGTCTTTGGAATAAATGATAAAAAATGTGTCTTGAAAATCGACTCTGTTTAGTAGTGTGAAAAAAGACGAATTTGGAATCGTTTTCATAATGACCAGCAGCCACTATTGAGTCTCATCGACTGGAGCCTGTCAATTCCATCTCGAATTTATTTTTGAAAAGAAGCCATAAGAGTCAGAATGTCTTTGAAATAAATAACAAAAAACTTGTCTTGAAAATCGACTCTGTTTAGTTGTGTGAAAAAAGACGAATTTGGAATCGTTTTCATAATGACCAGCGGCCACAATGGAGTCTGATCGACTTGAGCCTGTGAATTCCAACTCGAATTTAGGTTTGAAAAGAAGCCATAAGAGTCAGAATGGCTTTGGAATAAAGGATATAAAATGTGTCTTGAAAATCGACTCTGTTTAGTAGTGTGAAAAAAGACGAATTTGGGATCGTTTTCGTAATGACCAGCGGCCATTATTGAGTCTGATCGACTTGAGCCTGTGAATTTCAACTCGAATTTAGGTTTGAAAAGAAGCCATAAGAGTCAGAATGTCTTTGGAATAAATGATAAAAAATGTGTCTTGAAAATCATCTCTGTTCAGTAGTCTGAAAGAAGACGTATCTGGAATCGTTTTCATAATGACCAGCGGCCATTATTGAGTCTGATCGACTTGAGCCTGTTAATTCCAACTCGAATTTAGGTTTGAAAAGAAGCCATAAGAGTCAGAATGTCTTTGGAATAAATGATAAAAAATGTGTCTTGAAAATCGACTCTGTTTAGTAGTGTGAAAAATGACGAATTAGGAATCATTTTCGTAATGACCACCGGCCACAATGGAGTCTGATCGACTTGAGCCTGTGAATTCCACCTCGAATTTAGGTTTGAAAAGAAGCCATAAGAGTCAGAATGTCTTGGGAATAAATGATAAAAAATGTGTCTTGTAAATCGACTCTGTTTAGTAGTGTGAAAAAAGACGAAGTTGGAATCGTTTTCATAATGACCACCGGCCACAATGGAGTCTGATCGACTTGAGCCTGTGAATTCCAACTCGAATTTAGGTTTGAAAAGAAGCCATTAGAGTCAGAATGTCTTTGGAATAAATGATAAAAAATGTGTCTTGAAAATCATCTCTGTTTAGTAGTGTGAAAAAAGACGAATTTGGAATCGTTTTCATAATGACCGGCGGCCATTATTTAGTCTGATCGACTTGAGCCTGTTAATTCCAACTCGAATTTAGGTTTGAAAAGAAGCCATTAGAGTCAGAATGTCTTTGGAAAAAATGATAAAAAATGTGTCTTGAAAATCATCTCTGTTTAGTAGTGTGAAAAAAGACGAATTTGGAATCGTTTTCATAACGACCAGCGGCCATTATTGAGTCTGATCGACTTGAGCCTGTGAATTCCAACTCGAATTTAGGTTTGAAAAGAAGCCATAAGAGTCAGAATGTCTTTGGAATAAATGATAAAAAATATGTCTTGAAAATCGACTCTGTTTAGTAGTGTGAAAAAAGACGAATTAGGAAACGTTTTCGTAATGACCACCGGCCACAATGGAGTCTGATCGACTTGAGCCTGTGAATTCCAACTCGAATTTAGGTTTGAAAAGAAGCCATAAGAGTCAGAATGTCTTTGGAATAAATGATAAAAGATGTGTCTTGAAAATCGACTCTGTTTAGTAGTGTGAAAAAAGACGAATTTGGAATCGTTTTCATAATGACCAGCGGCCACCATTGAGTCTGATCGACTTGAGCCTGTGAATTCCAACTCAAACTTAGGTTAGAAAAGAAGCCATAAGAGTCAGAATGTCTTTGGAATAAATGGTTAAAAATGTGTCTTGAAAATCGACTCTGTTTAGTAGTGTGAAAAAAGACGAATTTGGAATCGTTTTCATAATGACCATCGGCCACAATGGAGTCTGATTGACTTGAGCCTGTGAATTCCAACTCGAATTCAGGCTTCAAAGAAGCCATAAGTGTCAGAATGTCGTCGGAATAAATAATAAAAAACTTGTCTCGAAAACTTTCTAGAATTGATTTCCAATGCTAGAGTGGGTTTGTATGGGGTGTTCTGATAACAATCTATTGACTGAGGATCACATCAAAAAATCATAGAGACAACGACTTCGACTTTTTCTAAAAATGTTATTTTTTCGTCAAAGAATAATACAGCAATATATTTACCAAGTCTTCCCAGCTTACTAGAATTGATTTCTAATACGTGGGTGGGTTTGATGGAGTGTTAGGGGTACATTATGAAGCCTATGGTTTCTCTGAAAAAATCATTAACACAATAACTTAGCATTTTGTGGAAATAATTGTTTTTTGCTAATTACAAGTTTGGAAAATCTTTACCAAATTTGAACAGCCATAAGTTATTTATTTCTTGTGGGTGGATGGACTTTTGGGGATGTTATCATAATAATCCAGAACCGGAGGGCCTTTTATAAAAATCAAAGTCGCTATACCTTTGATTTTTTAGAGAAATGATTATATTCCCATGGACTAAGATCGGAAAATATTCACCGGGTCTTTCCAGCTTTTTACAGTTGAGTTCTATTGCGTGGGTGGGTTTTATGGGGTGTTGGTTGTACATTATATAGCCTAAGGTTCCTCTGAAAAAATCATAAACACAATAACATTGCATTTTGTGGAAAATGCTTATTTTTGCTAATTACAAATTTGGAAAATCTTTACCAAATCTTTTTTAGCTATATGTAAATTATTTCTTCTATGTGGGTGGTGTGAAGGGAATGTTATAAGATCAACTCAGAATTACAAGAAAATGTTGCAAGTTTTATTTATCTCTTTTATCAGTCAGTATTTTGCGTTGAATATATTTTTCCTTCTTTTTCTCTTATATTTTTGGAAGATAATATTTATTCGTTATGTTTTTCTAATAATATATTATAACTTATTAAGAATTATTACTCCTACGTATGTTTCAATGCTTTTTCTATTTTGAATATGGCGCCAGAAGTCCTTTTAAATCGATTTAGTGATCTATCGGGTCACCACGCGGCGCTGATTGTAATGTTTCTGTTTGCTTTTTTTCGAACTTTGAAAAACGTTTTTATTTTTCAATTTTTTAATATTTATCGCGAGTGTTGACGTTCCGGAGGGACTTTCTCCCTCAAATATGGATATGTGCTTCCTGTGGGGAAAAAATTGCCCCCTGACATCCTTTTGGTGCGCCAGCATTCGAAACCAATTTTTTGAGGTGAGTTTTGTAGGTTGGAATACCCACTACATGAGCCTTAAGAAGGTAGTAAATATACAAGCCGAATGTTGGCGCATAGAAGTGAACTTCTTTCTCCAAAAGTAGTTGATTTTATTTCATCCTGGCGCTGAAAAGTAATTAGTTCTAGCAGTAAATTTCTTTCTTTCATCAGCAGTAATTGGCAAAAACTCCTTCTCTCGTACGATGTAACCGTTTCCTTTGCCAAAAATTACGAAATAATGATATATCTGAAGCGTCTTCATTCAGCTGATAAGTATCTCCATATAAGTGTTCCCGCTGTTTTATTGTCGCTAAGCAGGAAGACCGCCTTTTAGTAATTTACACAGTTCAGGGTCTAGAGAGTAACATCTTGGGAAAGCAAATCGGGGAGAGCAGTATTAGATGCAGCTAATTTGTCCATCCTGGAAAGTCTTTTTGGTAGATTTGAATCTCACAGTTCTCATGATGGCATTATCGGCTGTTTGCAAATGTGGCCCTACTGAAATGGGTGGTATGATCGATGGAGGATGCTGCTTTTCTTCTTGCTGATGAAGAGCTTTATATCCCTTTCGGCGTAGAAAAGATACCTTATCCCTTAAATACTGGGCGTTGTATGAGCATATTCCGGGTGCATATTGAACCCAACGTTCATGCTATGTAAGCATGTATTTTCTTCGCGCCGGTGAGCATCCTTGTAAATAGGTACGGATGTCTTTTCTGAGTCAGTCCGACCATTTGAAACGATTTTCGCGTTTGCCTGGTGCCATTACCTGGTCATCGCCTCCGTTCGGTTATATTGCCACTCCCAACTGAATCCTGGCCTCCATCCGGAAGAGGTCTATTGTGGGTGGAACTGCGCGATTCTGGTAACTTAACCGCATAATTCGTTGCGTTGTGGACTTAGCTTAATGCAAAGTAGTATTGTTATTAATATTTAAAATAAACTTATCATCCTCATCAGCACTCAAGTTTTCTTTGAATTTTCCTTTAACTTCTGCTTGAATCGCTCGATATATTTTGACCCATATACGTAATTTATTATTCACACGGTTTTCTTATCAAAGTTGTCCCGATCCATATATATTTCTGATGCGATGCAGTTACCGATGTAACTAGCAGCAGACCACAGTAGACATTCTGTCTCTCTGCTGCTCTGTACATATTTAACTAGGGTTACTCGTCGGGGCCAGAATTACTTACTCAGATAGGGCCTACTATGAGCGCTCTATGGGTAAGCCTGATCTTAGTTCAAGCAAAAAATTAAACAGAGATCGGCTTTATCAAAATAAGGTTGAATGATTAAAAATTTGGAAAAATTTTAGGATTGGGGTGGAATTGCATTCACTCGCTCATGTAATTGAAATAATCTGTTAATTATTTTCAATATTTATAAACTGGACTGTCTAGCTGGGCGTCAATTGGCGCTAATTAGAAATTGCGCTAAGCTGGGCCAACTTTTACACGGGATTTGTATCTAGAAGAGTCTATGGCTGGTGCTGTAAAATCTGGTTTGAAAATTAATTCTACTGTCCGAGCAGCTGCAATTGGATTTGTTCATAGATTTTCTTTTTAAAGTTGTTTTTCAAATATATTCAAAACGAAATTCCCTTTCTCGTCATCTACTACTAGCAACACGTCATCCGCATATGCTAGTGAATACACTTTGCCTGTTCCTAGTGTCGTTCCCCCTTTTCCTTGCCTCATCATCTCCTCCTCTAAGTCTGCCAGAAGAACACTAAATAGAAGTGACTTCAACGGGCATCGTTGTCTGAGCCACTTTCCTGTCCAGAATTCAACTCCTTGCTTTTCTCCTATCTTTTCCTTTATTGCATTCTCCACGCAAATTCCTTTTATACTCTTTATAAACCCTTCGCCTACTCCTTTTTCTTTCATAACTCCTTTTCATAACACCCTTCTGTTAACTGAGTCAGATGCTGCCACAAAATCCACCAACAGTGCGACTGATTTCTCTTTCTTTCGCTCTAGGTTCCTATTCACTAAATAGTTGAGCCCGTAGATGTTTTCTGTGGTCGTCTTTCCTTTCCTAAAACACGTTTAGTTGTGTATTATGCTTCCCTTTTTTCCACGTGTCTTTGCAACCTTCTTCTGAGCAGTTCCGCGTAAATTTTGTACTCGAATGATATGAATTTGACGCCTTTATATTCCTTCACCCGTTTGCCGATTCCTTTTTCAATCGACGATAGTACTAGCCCTTCCTTCTATTCCTCCGGCCACCCTTCTCCTTTCTACACCTTGTTGCAGATCATCCACATCTCTTTTTTCACCTTCAATCCTCCGTATTTCGATGCTCCATTTTTCAAGCCATCCTCTTCTGTGGTTCTAGTTTCCCTGTATCCCCGGCTGCCGATTTTCTTTCTATCACTCGTACTTATTTTTCACTCGCCTTAACAGGTCCTCGAAATAATTCGTCCACTTTTACATCCATATGCCTTTCTTTCTCCTTATGTTTTTTCTTCTTCATCATTCTCTTGTGCTTTTTTTTCTCATTGAGTTCCCCTTCTTCCAATTGCATTTTCCTCAATTTTATTACATTTTCCTTCATCCAATCATTACTTTCCCTACATTCATCGAACCACCAAACTCTCACAACGCCCTCTCCCTTTTCTCTTGGTATCTAACTTCTCTTCATTTTTACTCCCCCCACCTGCCGATTTTCAATTTCCTTTCTCCCTTTCTCCCTTTCTCCCTTTCTCCCTTTCTCCCTTTCTCCCTTTTTTCCTTTCTTCCCCCTAACACGCATTGGGCCTTCACGTTCCACTGTCGCAATCAGCTTCCTTATTCTTTCTTCTATCCTTATTTAGTCTAGTACAGTGTCCCCTATACCAGCGTACGTAAATCCCTCTTCTTCCACCCCTTTGATATTTTTGTTACAAATAAACCATTCCGCCTCTCCTAACAAGTCCAGTAGCCTTCTACCCTCCCGATGCGTTTACTTGCGTTTTGAGTTTCTTATGTAGCGCTTCTTTCCTGTATCCCACACCCTTCTCCCTTGTTCCCCAGTCCATGCATTCAGGCCCTTTTCTAACAGCACCAGCTCCTTCTCCTTTCTCTCTGTCCATATTCTTGTTGGTAACAATCTTTCTGTGATTTTACAATCTTTTTCATCCGCCCAAGTTTCACTCATCATTATTGCGCCCCATTTTGTTAATTCCCTCAGAAAGCCTCATCCTTGTTTTTTAATTCTTAAACATACCAGAACGCCAAATTCACGTCTCCACCTTTCCTCCTCGCTGCTCCCCTTTCTCCTCCAGCCCTTGTCTCCAGCCCTTTTTTCTTCTATTAACTCCGACGCGTTTCCTTCCCGCTCATTGTGCTGTTTTTTGCCCTTCTTCCATCCTCACCTTGCTTGCCAAGTTCTCAATTCTTCTAGATGTTTGTCCCAGACACATATCTTTTCGTTTACCTAAATTGTATCTCTCCCTATACTTATCCTGCTACCTTTCTTTCTTTTCGCCCATGCCCTCCGCTGAATCAGCCATTTTCTCCTACTTTTCTGTCAAGTTTCATCTTCTTCTTATTCTCTCTATTCTTCCTTTCAACAACTTCTTCTTGCCCATTATTTCAATCCTATCCTCCTTACACTCTAGTGTCACCAGAAACATGCCTTTCCTCCCTTCATTCTTTTACCTTACTCTCTCTACCTCTTCTACCCTCACATGTGCTGATATATCTCTCATCAGATTCTTAACTTCTTCCATTCCCGTTTCACTCTCCACTTCCAGGATCTTGATTGTTACATTCTTTTTTCTTTTTGATCTTTGTTCCCCTTCTATTCGTCTTTCAATGTGTGTTAATCTCCTACGTAGCCTCTCATTTTCTACATGCAAGCTCACCCCAACTTCTGTTGCTTCCTCGCTAACTATTACCTCAGCCATTTCTTATTTATCCCTTAATTCCAAATTAATCATTCTTTCTTCTATCACCTTCATTTCTCTTTTTCTATTTTCAAAATCTTCTCATTGCTGATTTTCTATGCTTTCCATTTTTTCTCGAACTTTCTCTTTTTCTCCTTCTCATACTTCGGTCCACTCTTCCCATGTCTTCCGTATTCATTGCAGCTTCTCCTTGAGCTCTCCTCTTGCCTCTTCACATCCTTCAGTATCCTACATGTCTTCTCTCTAAATCCTTTAAACTTTGCATCGAAGCTCACGAGCAAGTTCCCCTCACCCCTCTCTTTTTCCGGTGTACGTTTTATTTTACTTTTTTACAAGCCCCCACCCCCCTCTGGTTCTTCATTCCCCTCTTCACTTTTCCTTCTTTCCTCTGCAGATTTTTCCCCTCTACTAACCGTTCCCTACATACTTGTCGCACTCACCCGTTTTCGCCAATCGTCAAGGAGCATACTCTATTCCACGTTATGCGGGCGCAGTGCAGCTCCTTGTCTATTGCCCGATCCTCGACCTGCTGTGGTTATCGCGGATGCCTCACTCCTAATTGGCGTCACGTATCGCTCGACATCACTACTTTCACAACTCGCCTCAATACCCGCCATATCCCCACTTGCTTCGACTTCCTGCTTCTCCTCTGTCGACCCGTTATCCTCGCTCACAACGCTTTCCTGCCCCCCCTCTGCCTAGACTCTGTGTTACGGGAATTCTGCTTTATCTACTGAGCAAAACTCGCAACCTCACACCTATTGCGAAAGGTTGTTCACCAGTTATTATTTTGAGGGAGGAAGCTATCTCACACTCAGTTCGGTTCTCGACACTACGGCACTGGATACAAATCCAACACTTACATCAAGAGTCCCGCAATTAGGTGAGAATCAAATGTAGTCGTCTTTGATTTGCTGCGATTAGTGCCAATGAGGACGAACTCGATTCAGAGAGAATGAGAGTTCCCTCATCATCAAAAATGCTTTCTGATATTCCGGCTGAGATACTCTTTTTTTTTAATTTGAAGCCAAAAAATTTCAAATTTGTGTTAGCTATTCTACTCGAGATGAAATTCTAAGTGTGTCTATGCACGCTAAGAGTATAGGGTATCTTTTTGTGCCCAGCTTAGACTACTTAGCCTTTTTGTAAGATGGTCTGACTTGAATTGTAAAGTTTTGTCCATTAAGTAAGCTGATAAAATGGCATCAAGAGAAAATTACTTCGTTATACACTCCCATCATATGCCACCGATTATTATCACGTTGCTAGCGACCTTCCCATAATCAACTTTTCAATAAATATTTGACGCCATTCTAAACAAGACCCTGTACTTTTATGTGTTGGGAGTCTACCATTCGTGCATGTGAACTTATTCGTGAAAAATATGATAGTATCAATTGAGACGTGTGCAGGTTGGAGTCTCCCATATGTGCACGAGCACATTCGGGAGTTTCCCATCTGTTCACGTGAGCCATTTGTGTGGTGTCATCTGTGAACGTGCATAGGTAGGAGACTTCCATCTGTGCAAGTCGAAATTTAGACATACACAGTTTGTCCGGTGCACAGTTGTACTGGTGACCCACAACGTGCACAGTTGTAACACCGGCCATCGACGGGCACAGCTGGGATTCCGCGAAGTTCCTCCGTGCAAGGTTGTACCTCTCCGTAAATTAACCTTACGGCCGAAGAAGCTAGCATACGGCACTAAAGTTCCGCATAATCAGAAATTGATGACGATTGTGCATAAGATTGACAAAAACGAGCGCCCATGTGCTTATTATCGTGGGGCTATGATAAAGGAAATATCCTGAACAGAAATCAGGGTTTGAATATTCATTATTTTCTCGACTGATTGCAGCTTTCACGAATTCCCTTGCGTTGGAACTTTTATTGTTCGCGGTAATCCATGAGTATTTTTTACGATGTGAATCATTTGCTGCTATCCGGTTTAAATTACTTTGCGTTGAGATGCCACTTCGTCGTAGGTCCGACCTACGAACGCCCCATTGAATTGGGTAGTACAACTGAATCAAATGCGTCTTGTGTTGAACATGTTTGGGAAAACGGTCTGAAACTCAGATGACTTTCCTGTGACTGTTGAAATGAAACGTGACCACTGCGGCCGATAATAATGCGTGGCACTGTTCTCGTATTTCCAGAGGGGAAACCGATAGTGCATGAGCTCGCCATTGTGATGGGCAAGTCGAGTGGTGAGGGCATACCTTTCGTCTAGACCGAATACGTAATCTGAGTCCCTGTGTTGTGTGCAGCCGGATTGAGGATGAAGGTTCCGCGTGGCAGCGACGAGGAGGCCCTTATACTTCGATACTCAACACACATTGAGATTATCCGCCAAGCTCGTAACTATCCCATGTCTATCGGCTTTGGTTACATCTCGCTGATTCCGCAACTTTGGGATAGTACCCTCGGTGGAGAATTGCATGTCTTCAAGGATGAGAGCGATTATATCCATGGATCCCTAGGATCTGACATTTGCAGGTGAGAGGGGGGAGGGGTCACGTTTCTCGCTCGGGAAGGAGAATAGAATCACTTTCGGAAAAGCTCTTACTTCGGCTCGGCGTCACATATAAAATGTTCACATAATACGTTTTCGGTTCAATCTGCACGTCACTGATATGATCAAACAACAGGGTAAATAAGATAGAGTACTATTACATGTTTGTGGAAATATCAATTCTCATTGATTTTCAAAAGGTATTTCTAATCTCAAATTTTAGTGATTACTTTTCCGGAGCTCTACGTTTTCGCGCCACATTTGTAACGACAGATATGTCTTTATTGAGATTTAAGGCTCACGTTCCTTATTCCGAATTTCAAACCACGCTAACTTCTACTATAGTGTTGGGTGCCAGATGCGTACGAAAGCTCCTTCCGAGACCGCTCAGCCTTGCCTTTCCAGGAAAATTCCTAACCTACATCAGATAAGATTCCTAAATGAAAGCCTCGGGTCGTCATGTTCGAACTGACGTCAAATATTTATTGAAAATTTGATTTTGGGAGGGTCGCTAGCAGCATTAAAGTAATCGGTAGCACATAGTGGGGATGTAAAACGACGTAATTTTAGCTTGATGCCATTTCATTAGCTTATTCAATTAACAAAACATTACAATTTTAGTCAGACTATCTTACAAAAATTCTAAGTGTTAAATGGTATGATTTAGGAAAGGAGAATCACGATGGGCGTGGCGAAACAGAGTTGGGTTTTCTGCATTATATCTGCATAATTTGAATTGAATTAGAAATGCAAATAGCCTCAGAGAAGTATATGGACGGCTTCTATGGGAGTCTCATATTATTGAAGAAAAATCTTAGCAGGTATATCAGAAAGTATTTCCGTAATGAGCAAACTTTTATCTTCTCTGGATCGAGTGTGCCCGCACTGGCACTGACAGCAGCAAATCAAAGGAGACTATTCCTGATTTTCATCTTACTTAGGGACTCTTGATGTAGGATTCAAATTCGTACCCAGTACCGTAGCGTCGAGAGTTAAACTGGGTGTGAGACATCTTCCCCCCTCAAAAGAATTACTGGTGAAACCAAGATTTTGGTCCCAGTTGAATTAGTCATTCCCAGAGCCTTGAGAAAGTACTCCCGACATCCTCCTTTACATGCATGCAAAGATTTCGAGCCAGGTTTCGGAGTGGTTAACGAACAGGTGGGAACCAAGTTCAAATTTAAACCTTGATTCATAGATCGGACCGGCAGCAAACGAGTCTTAGTTCTCTAGGAATCCCCAGAGTTAAAAAATCACTCTACGTCCCTCGTTGGTGATGAGGCTGAGACAGGGCCATAAATAAAAATATATAAAAAACTAATGAGCTCTCAGATTCTTAGGATTAACCTTAAATGATGCCCTTACAGTGTCGTGCAACGTGACGGAAAGAAACAGATTTTGTTCGTCGAATTAAATAAAATGGCAAAGTGCCTGGGTAAATTTTTGCCTTATCTCCTGTTGTTCTACCTACTCCCGTGAGTAGAATAAATAATTGTTCACAACTTTATTAATTGTTTATTAATTGTAAAAGCCAACGGCGATACCACGCTGGAAACACCAGTTCTCGTAATATCACTGAAGTTAAGCAGTGTTGGGCGCGGTTAGTACTTGGTGGGTGACCGTTCGGGAATACTGCGTGTTGTTCGCCCGTCGTGGGTGCGGTGAACCCACACAGGTAGTATATATCCGTCTAGAAACACTACCCGAATCGGGTAGTGAGGCAATGAACTTTCGAGTTCGAACTGCTATCAATTTTTTGTTGTTGTATTAATTGCAAATGTATGACCATTTTTGGTTACTAAGTACCATTCTAATGATAAATTTGAATTATTTTAGAAAGAGATATAATAATTTGCAGCAAAAAATAATTTCGTTTAGAAAAAATCTTTAAAAATGTTTATTGAAAAAAAGTCAACTTGTGTTTTATAGAAAACTGCTTCTTCATATTTTGGTAATATGCTGAAAATTAATTAAAAATTAAGATATGAAATTAAAATTAATTATTGAGATACTATTTACATTGTTGGTATATGTGTTAATCGTTAATATAATTGTTTGGGAATTCCTGTACAAATTTTTCATATATTTTGAACACCAAAGCCCAAAAGTTCCCAGATATTTTTCTTTCCGAGACGTTGAATGGTAGCGAAATTCGCAGCAATACAGACCTAGAAAATGGGAGAAAATTAATTGATTATATACTTTCCTTTAAGAATAAGTTGATCGTTAGAAATTTCAAATTTGTGAATAATATGAATTTTCATCATGCAGTTTGGAAATAGGAACAGTTTGACGACAAAAAAAAAGCCAGGGATTTCGAGGAAGGCGGCGACAGATTCCATGAGAATATAGTAGGTATTGCGACATTTCGCAGTTGCATGAAATCTTGGTGTACATTCGGGCGGAGGGAAAACAAAATTTCTTTCGAATACAGAAGGGATCCAAAAGTGGTAGTTTGGTACTTGGATTTCTTATATAAAATTACAGAAAAAAATTTACCGTATATTCACGTATCCAAGATGAATCTCAAAATAACGAATAATAGCGAATTTTTTCCATCAAGATAATAAATCAATTTCATATTGGATATTAAAGGGTTTAAAAATTAATATTTACAACTATATATATATATATATATATAATTTTTTTTCATACATTTACTTTTTTATACCGGGCGACATCTCAGAGTATGCAGCCTTGTTCTTGCATGCGGGGCTCTACAAGTATCGACGAACCCTTTTCCTAGCTACTCGTGGGAACAGCAATGATAACACCAAACATAGTTGTAATAAGTGCGGTTCAAAACAATACAACGCGCAGGGCTTCCGACAATAGGTCGAACAACAATGCCGACTACCCTAGAGTTGGGTGAACCAATCAAGACGGACTCAATGCGATTAAGGACGTGACATCTGTGAGGGATACTCTTTCATGCAGATACAAACGTCTCAACCAAAAGATTTGGTTTTCTGAACCGTCGGCGAGGAACAAAGTATCTGCAAAGAACATGCTTTCCGTCCCGGTAATACTCTATACATTTATTATGGACGGAAGACGAGCTCAGGTCTCTTAATTCAAATCTCACAGCATCAAGGTGTTTGCAGAGTACTGAATCATAAGTTTATTCACAACAGAATTATTTGTACAGATAAAGGCGTGTTTCTGTACAAAGCAGCGGGGTAGGCTGCTGAAACACTTGGCCTTGAATTCAATATCAGGGGTGAGCCAAATGCATCAAACATTATTCATCTCGAGTACTACTCCCTGAGGGCCGTATTCAGGAAAGCTTAGGAGAAAAACTTCTGTAAACAGGTCCTTGATAAGAGAACGCCCGGAGGGTTTCATTTTGGCGTGTGAAGACGGTGGCATTTCAACTTTAGCATATCGTTGCCACATTTTAAGCCAAGATATTCCCGATGATAGCTGCAGAGGGTATCATGTACACCTCGGGCACCTAGAACAGATACTATCTTGATCGATAGTTACCATCTCTGAAGATAATACAGATTACTAGTAGACACTATCTTGTTGTCGAACTGATGCGGGAACGACGTACATCCCTAGGAACAATGCGGCACTGAGAGAGCTTTATTATCATCTCTCTTCAATTGTCGAAAATTTAAAGTGCTGCATGTACTGGAACTTCATATTCTTGGCAAGAACATCAAAGTTAAGCTAGTCGTCCTGATCATCGGTGCTCTTGGAGGTGTGAAGATTTCACTCCCTGTCCTCTGGGTGCACGAGAATTTTGCCGGATCATCGTATTGAGTCTATCTCAGACTTTAACCACCTATTTTACCGTCCGCGAGACGTGGTTACAGCTGAAATTTTACCGTGATTCGGCTGGGAGCAAGTGCCATTCTACAAAATTGCACCCGCTCCGCGCAAAACCGCAGTGACGTTTTAGCTGTAACCACGTCTCACGACCGTGAAATAGGTATTTACAATCTGCGATGGCCTTAATTCATGGATCCGGCAGAAGGCTCATGCACCCTGAGGACACGGAGCGATCCAAGGACGACCGACTTCTACATCTTCCCTGCAAGTGTATTAGCATTTCGTTGACACGCAGGGATGTTTTTCAGGCTATTGGCTAGTGAAAGCATGGCATCTGCAAGATTACGGATGACCAGGACTAGCTTGATAGAATATTCCGTGTATAAACCTTCGCAACTTCCTAATAAGGTTTTTCTACCTCTATTTCGCCAGCTAAAAACACCGGTTATATTCATACTTTACAGCTAATTCTTGTTTCTTTTCCTAATACTACTATTTTTTCCCCCATTCGATACAAAGATATTCTAATAAGTATTTATAGTATAAATATTAATATCAATTACAAATTTTGAGTTGTCTTCAATTCTTTTTTTCCTTTTCTTAGAAATACGGTAGACTGATTCAGTTCTGTACTAGTTTTGCCGTAGGATACACGCACCTACAACAGCACTAGGTCATGACCATGGACAAAACTTGTATAGGCTTTAAATAAGTCGAAAACTTCAAGTGTAGCGATTCACCCCATCGCGGGATGAATCGCTGTAACTACCAATTACGTTGATGCATTTATTAATAAGTTTTCTTTCTACAAAAATCTGTGGAATATTTTTTCTTAAGACCATAAAGAACTCATATAAACAGCCATTAAACATTTGAGATCATTTATGCGCTTTCTACTTCACTTGAAAGTCATGGTTTGTGAAGAACTTGAGCAATTCGCCCCTATTAACGGTACAAAAAATGTAGATTTCAATTAATTACACATTTTTTCTGTAAAAAATTTGTTCATGTAGTCTACAAGTTACGGGTAATAATATAATAGTTTGTGCAGTGAAAATAAAAATTTCTCCGTAGTTTTCCTCATTTGTGAAGAATGGTGTTCAATGCTTATGTTGTGCGTTGAAAACAATGTTACAGACCTCAAAAATATAACTATTTTTTGTTTATAATTGTTCACTACAAGCAATAGTTTTCAAAAAAATAAATTTTGAATTTTTGTGAATATTTTTTCATGAAAAATGTTTAATAAACAATTCTACATTATAATAAACAAGCATTTCTTATTTTATCTGAATCAATAAAATGCGTATGTGGTAATGAATTTCATTTTCAAAGCCTAACAGTTTTTTGCAAGTAATTAATGAACTAATAACGTTGCTGCTTCTTGGAAAATTGATGTTTTCCTCAATATAATAGAGGAGCAAACATGTTATAAATTCATTAATTACGTGCAGAAAACTGTTGGGAAAATTTCTTTAATTTTTAAAATATCATATTTATTAAAGCCTAGTGCCTGCGTACAAGGCATGTCTTCACTCTCCGCGCTGCCCTTTAATCTGGGCTTTACATATCGCCGTCCCTATATGGGAAATTGTCAGTAACCTTTAGTTTTGAAATTCCAGTTGTTTTTCTGGCGTTTGATAATAGGATTAAGATAAATTTATTATTAGATTCATTTGCCTGGGGAAAAAGTTACATCGGATAATAGTTTCTATGCATAAACTGATGATAGAGGAAGTGAATTCATCGCTGATGTATGCAAAATGACATTCGAACAGAGTGACCATTTTACATTTTTGTATTTTTTGTAAATTTCTATTTTTAAATTGAGCAAAATGAAGACTTTGGTTTGTCTATTATTGAAAAAAATAACTAATGCTTCCTCCATGAGGAAGCAAATACATTTGCTAACGGGAAGGAAAGTGCTCATGAAATGAGCACCATATAATTATAAATACGAACAAAGTGGAAACACTCGAGATCAAATTCACAGCTAGTTTATAAATGAGAACATGCGTTCGTACAAATAAAATATCATTGTTGTGATGGGCAAGGGTTCCAACAAAATTATTTCAGATTTATAAATACATTCTAGATGTCTCATTTTTAATTATATGAATGCACTTATAATTGTCGACCAAAAATTTAGTGTACTTTGATACACATATCAATTTTTGTGAGAAGTCGATTGTGAAACGGTCGCTGGCGTGACGAAATCAGACATTTAAATTTGTGGAGTTTCCTGTGTGTTGAGAATGTATAGTCCGTCATCCTGACGTTCGTTTGAAATGTTTGAATTATGATATACAAAACATGAAGAAGTAATTGTTAAGAAAAATCAAGAAGGAGAAAAATAAGGTGAGGATGTTTCACTTGAAAATTGGATGTCTACAAATTGAGAAAAAACAGTTTTGCACTGGTTTACTTATTTCAAAAATACATGAATAACCGTAGATTTACACATTTTTAAAATCACATTAATAGCTTGTGACATCAAGTAAACAGTTGTACAAGAGCAGGGATATAGTTTTGGTCATCCTTACAAGCAACATATAAAAGGTCAGATGAGTTGCTATTTAATTTTTTGTCAAAATCTCTTTCACGAAAATCTTAAGGTTTCGGACAATTGCCTATATACGCACATGAATTATTATTTTAAAAATCATTAATTGTCAGTGAAGCAGGGTCGGGTCAAGTCACCAAGATGCTGAATACGCTATAAACGGTGGTCTTTTAAATTTAGATATGACAACTGTGAACTATAGGAACAATGATAGGGATATAAACAATATAACGAGAAGACAAGGAAGAGCTCAGAATGCGGCAGCGAGCTTTGTAGCATCAGCGCGACCTGAAAATACTTTTCAAATGAATGATTCCGGTTCAAAAGGCGCGTCGTGTGAAGCTTGTAAACGGGACAATCACGAAATCAGGGATTGCAATAAGTTTAAGAGAGAATCTTTCGGAAGAAGAAGAGTAATTATAGGTAAAGCGGGTCTCTGCTACAAATGTCTTGATAGGGGTCATATCTCTAGAGATTGCACTAGAGCCGTCGAATGTGATATTTGTCATAAAAGGCACCACACGGCCATGCATATCTCAAAGAACAAAAAGCCAAATGGTGAACATCATCGCGATACTCGTCGAGGCGATGAACGTACGTAACAGGAGAAAGTTGATTGTCTCGGGACTGAAAAAGACTGACTAGAAACGCGGAGAGGGTTACTTAGATTTGCGCCTATCACAGTACTTGGAACAAACGGATCAGCGAGCGCGTTTGCGTTACTAGACGGGGGTTCTACCATTAGTTTGATTGAAAGGAAATTCGCGCGACAGTTAGGTAACAACGGGGAGCACATGCAAATGTCGGTGAAAGGGTTATGGGGAAACGCGGTCGGTGTAAAAATTTAGACTTGCCGAGTCAATCACTCTCTAGTGAAATTACCGAGCGGATCAATAATATTGAAAACGTGAAAATAAATTCATACATTAACGCACGTACAGTTATTCTTCTTGGTCAGGATAATTGGGAACTAATTATGCCTCTAGAATCACGTCCAATAGAGAACTGCGGTCTCGTAATTTCGCGCGGAAAACTAGGCTGGACTGTTCACGGTTACGAAGAAACTAAAAAACGTCAGTTCATAAACTCAAATGCAGAAAAAGCGTATGACGAGTTAGATATCATATCATCAATTAATGAGACGGAAAAATTGAGAAAACTAGAGGAGTCGATAAATAATTATATTAACCTTGAAAACTTGGGAGTTTCCAGTACAAGGGTGAGGAGTGACAGACAAAGCCACGCGGAAAAGATTTTGCACGAAACAACTCGAAAAGTAGGGAGAAGATGGGAAAAGGGATTGCTATGGAAAGATGGGAAAGCCCTGAAAGTAAACAGTAGATCCACCGCGTTGAAAAGGCTTAATTTGCTGGAAAAAAGATTACAAAAAGATCCCCAATTTGCGTTGCTGTATTACAGGGAATTTGATTTTCAAACGGTTACGCAGTAAAAGTCGGTCCTGAAATTCAAAGAAAACGTTTATGGTATATCCCTCATATCGATGTGCAGAATATAAGCGAGCCTGGGAAGGTGCGCCTTGTTTTAGACGCGGCAGCAAAAACATCTGGCATTAGTCTAAACGATCCATTGGTAACGGGTCCTGATCTACTTCAGTCTCTTATCGGTGTACTGTTAAGATATCGTCAATTTGGGGTTGCTGTGATAGGTGATATCAAAGATATGTTTTTGCGCATCAGAATGGTTGATAAGGATCGTGGCTCGCAGCGGATTCTCTTTCGAAAAAATTGCGAGGGTAGTGTTGACGAGTACGAAATGACAGTATTGATTTTTGGGTCTAAATGCTCACGGTGTAGCGCGATTTTCGTGAAAAATAAAAACACAGAGAGATTTAAAAACGTCAAGCTCGACGCAGTAAACAGCATCGTGAATAACTTCTACATGGATGATTCATTAGTTAGTAAAATAACGGTTGAAGAAATGAGAGATTTGTTGCTTGATATAATTTTAATCAAGAGCACAGCTGATTTTCAAATGCATGGATGGGCTTCAAACGATCCACGAGCGATAGAATACGTGAGCGAAGATAGGAGGCTGGATAGTAACGTGGAAGCCAACTTGTGCAACGAAGAAGACCGAATTCTTGGTTTATATTGGGATAGATAACTAGACATGCTAAGTTTCAATGTGGGCTTAAAGAAAATCCATCCCGATTTATTGAGTGGTAAAAAGAAACATACGAAACGCGAAGTTTTTTCTATCGTCATGTCAGTTTACGATCCCCTTGGAATTTTAGTTCCTTCCATTCTGAGCGCTAAAATATTGATGCAGTACATTTGGCGCAGTAGAATTCAGTGGGACAAACCGATTCGCGACGAGGAATTTGAACCTTGGTTAGTTTGGTTGAATAAGTTGCCAAAAATGAGAGACTGTAAGATTCCATGAAGTTACATTCCGCGCGGTGAAGAGTACATAAAAGCACAATTAGATATTTTTTGCGATACAAGTTTTGAAGCATACTCCGCGGTCGCGTATTTAAGAACTGTATTAAACGACGAGATAATATTTGTTTCTCTTGTTATGTCCAAAACACGAGTGAAACCAATCAAACAGATGACCATCCCGCGATTGGAATTACAAGCGGCGCTACTCGGATCACGTCTGGCCACGACAATACAGAAGGAACTTGAAATACGTGTCGATGAGCGATTGTTCTGGTTCGATTCCATGACGGTATTGCATTGGATCGGATTGGAACCTCACATGAAACTAACTTTCGTCGCGAATCGACTCGGAGAGATCGCAGAGTCAACACGAATCTCTGAGTGGCGCTGGGTACCAACCGACTTGAATACATCGGATGATGCAACACGCATATCCATGAAAACCATGACATCAGAAGATCGCTGGTTCCTGGGTCCCGAATTCTTATTGGATGATGCGAGCTCTTGGCAACAACAAAAATCTTTAGAAAAATCTCTAATCAAGGAGTATGATCATTTAGAATCGCGAAAGGAATTTATTTGCACGACTTCAATTAGTGAGATCCAGATTCCAACTACGGTAAGATTGCTAGGTTGGAATGGGTTATTGGCTATCGCTAACCGTTTAAGATCGCAAGTATGTCATTGGATAAATTTTTTTAAACTTGATTTTCTAAATCTTCCATGACTATTTCAGCCTAAACAGGCAAAAGAACAAAACCTATTGGTATAGCAAGTTTTTGTTAATAAAATTTACCATCAAGCTGGAAATAAATGGAATGGAAAAACAAATAAAGCGTTTCATTAAACTAATTAGATTCAATTTTAGGAAACATCACAATTATATCAAAAGAAGTTGGAATTTGAAGTTGTGGAATCGTGATCGTCTCAGTGAGTTTTAGTAATGCAGCACTACTTTGATCTGAATATTTAGGAAACTTTCAATAATAGTCCTTTCATGGATTTTTCAATAATTATGCTGAGCAATTATTCAAATTTTCTTGTTAAAATGCCTCTTGTTGATATTACTGGTCTTAATGGATAATTAGCTTCATTAGCTCTGTTTAGACCACATGAGGAGGAGAGAACTTATTTATTGTATCAATATCACATTTTCTAGCATTTTCTAGATAAATGTTTACTATCAATTTATTCGAAACCTTGAAAGTTTCTTTTTTGAATTTTCTAATAGGGTCATTGTTAGTGAGTTCAAGACTCATGTGCTCAAATCTCTTATGAGCATCTATGTCCCTCATTTATTACCTTTCTCCACGAAGGAATAGTAAGGAGTGGTATCACCCTATGTGTTTGGTGAGCAGAGGTGGAACAAGTGACGTCCAAGAATTCGTTAATGCTTGCTACGAATGAAAACTCGTATGCTTCCCCGTGCACATGCGCAGAGCTGTTTTCGCAGTCACATGTTATACCCACTCAATATGTTACCTTTTGATTACTCGATGCACATGTCGGTTATGTTCGTTTGTTTATGTTCGTTCAATACACAAGTTCGAAACTTCAAACGCGTGTTGACATCGATGGCATGGCAACCGCCAGTGCGCATGTGAACGGGGCAGCATAAGAGTTTTCATTCGTAGCTAGCATTAACGAATTATTGGACGTCGCTCGTCCCACTCCGCACTTAGAGGGATACTACTCCTTACTATTCCTTCGTGCCTTTCTCTCAGCAATTGCGGAACGCTATCAGCTAGGAAATCACTAGACTATCCGGAGAAACTTGATCTTAATTCTTTCATTCATTACCTATAATTTATTAATATTTGTATCAGCCGTGTAAGCATAGCAAATTGGCCCTCGCTCATATCAGGCTGATATTTATGTTAAATTTCCATTCAAGGGTAGCAAAAAACTGCAAAAAATTTTAACCTTCAAATTGCATTTTGTTGAAGTTATGGAGAGGGAGATAAAAATAAAAGTGTTTGTTCTCGAAAACCGCTTGAACGATTTTCGTAAGCAAAATATATGTTGGGAAGACCGATAAGATGATTAACCAAAAAATTCAAGAGAATTTTGTGGCCAAAATAACAGGTATTAAGAAGTTTGAATTTTTGAAAAATTTTGTTTCAAGATGATTTTTTTTACATGCAGCAACCATCTTTTCACAAAAGAATGTCTACATCCCCCAGATAAACACACTTTTTCCTCGAACTGATCAGTGTACTACGCCATAGTTAGTAAAATAATTTTCGTATTAACAAACGGAAACCTCACATGACAAATGCATTATGATAAGCTGTAATAGATAGTAAAAAGTCAGAAAACAACGCAAAAAGAAGTGGATATATTCACGGAATGGCAGTCTACCTGTTTAGGCAATTGTTCTAATTGTTGCGGAGAGTCGGGTAAAAAATTTACGCGTTTATTAGTTGCCACACCACCCGAGAGGTACAGTACGCGGCGCATTTTTTTTAGCGACTAATGACCTGTATTTTCTACAATCAGTAAAAAATTGAGTTTTATTTAGGCAGAAAACAAAATTCGAAGACATTACAAAACACTACAAAATATTGTAATCTTATTTTAATGGTTGCAGTGCCAAAGACCAATCTTATCATTTGGAGGAAAAGGATTATGTCTTCTTCTCTATTTAAGTAGAACTGAAAAACACTGGAATTTGGAATCAGGAGCAGTTTAGTGACGAGAGGAGCGGCGGGGCTGAATGAGAGGTTTGCTCAGTCAAGCGTGACAAATAGCTCGAGTTTTTCATTGCGCGTCAGCTGCCACCAATGAGTCCGCTGCCTCGACGCAAGCGTGAAAAAAAGGTCGTCAACAATGGTATCCCCCTTGCACTATGAGCAGTTACATATCACTTGTTTCCACCGTTTTGATATCCCTCCGATTTATTACTGTGTTGATAATAATAACATTTTTGCACTACTGGAATGTATTTGCCACAAAAAATGAACAAACTGGAACTTGGAATTTGGTACCACACCCATTAAAATAAGATTGCAATGTTTTATAGCGTTTCGTAACGTCTTAGAATGTTGTTATCTGTTCGAATAAAACTTTTATTTTCATTGTTTATAAAAAATACAACCCAGTAGTCACTAAAAAAACGCGCCGCGTACTGTACCTCTCAAGTGGTATTGAAACTAGTACACACGTCCATTTTTAACTTAACTCTCGGCAACAATGAGAACAATTGCCAAAATGATATACCGTCATATTGCAAATATATCCACTTCTTTTTTTGTTATTTTCTGACTTCTTACTATCTATTGCAGCATATCGTAATGAATTTTTTGCAACACCCACCTCTAAAGTTGGCGTTTGCATGCATGTAGATGGTGCCTAAAGTACCTTATTTGAGCCGACTGTGCGTGAAACAATTTTCGCGCATGCGCAGTTTGAAGATGGCTTACTTTAGACACTGGTGAAAAAGCTGCGCATGCGCACATTCGAGATGAGGTACTTTAGACACTGGCAAAGGTAACTTTAAACAATGGTGGTGGTATCTTCTTGAAATAATTTTACATTCAACTTGAGCAAATGTTTTAATGATTGAAGTTTTGTTTTTAGGGTTTCGTGCCCCCCCCCCCGGGGGGGGGGCAAAAAAGCATAAACGCCAACATTTTTTTTCAATAATTTTTTTTCCAAAAATTTTTTTCAACAAATTTTTTTTTTCAAAATTTTTTTTCACCAAATTTTTTTTTTTTCAAAATTTTTTTTTCTCAAAAATTTTTTTATCAAAAATTTTTTTTCTCAAAATTTTTTTTTTCAACAATTTTTTTTCACTACATTTTTTTGCACAAAATTTTTTTTTAGAACATTTTTTTCGAAAATTTTTTTTTTCAAAATTTTTTTCAGACATTAAAAAATTTTTTTTTTAATTCCTTCACTCCACTCTATGCAATATAAAATTAGTATTTTTCGTTACCACCTCCTAACAACTTTTTCGGACGGGCGTTGCAAAAAATAGCGTGTGATACACGTGCGCCTAGGTGATTAGTAACTCGTGTGATTGCATCATTCGCCTGCGGTTCGAAGCACTCGTCTATGTTTTCGCACTCGCTTCGCTCGTGCGCTAACCATCGACTCATGCTTCGAGCCTCCGGCTTATCCTGCAAAATTCACACTCGCATACAATCACCTATTTTACGCACTTGTATCACAAATAACTATCTTATGTGATGTTCACATATGGTAGTACGAAAATCTTTCTTTTATTTTATTGAATTATGGCAACCTCTCCGATCAGTTCGGGTAAAAAATATGTGAATCTAGGGGATGCAGAGATTTTTTGTGTAAAGACGGTTGTTGCATTTCAAAAACATCGCTTTTGCAAAAAATTAAAAAGAATTCAAACATTTTTTACCTGTTATTTCGGCCATAATATTCTCTTGAATTTTTTCGTTAATTGTCTTATCGGTCTTCACAAAATTTATTTTGTTCATGAAAATCAGTCTAGCGGATTTCAATAAAAATAACTTTTTTTATTTTTCTTTCCCCCTCCATGACTTCCAAAAAACTAAATTTGAAGGTTAAAATTTTGTGTAGTTTTTTGCTACCTTAGGAGGAACATTTGACATAAATTTCAGCCTGATAACAATGTTAATGAGTGATTGTGGTGTATTAATATCAAAGATATTCACAAAATAGGGGTCAGGTTGATCATGTGACAGAAAAGGATGAATGTGACTCATATGATTGTAAAACTCGCCTTTGGCTCGCGTTGCAAACTTCACATTCGTTAAAAAAGCTCTTTTGCACTAGCTGACGGTTATATTTTTTCCAACAACGTGGAGAAAAGCGAGTTTTGACATATCGAGGAGTGGGTAAAATCGCATTTTGAACACAACGTTGGGAAAATGTAATTTTTGTACTTCACCCTAATGTAGATGTTGAGTACTGATTTCTGTCAAGTTAAACATATTTAATAATATTTATTTTTTTCCAGGGGTGACTATCCTTTTGTCACTCACCGTGTTCTTGAACATGGTTGCTGAGACAATGCCTGCTACGTCCGACGCTGTGCCATTATTGGGTGAGTATAAAAAAGCTTGATAAGATAATTAAGAAAAATTATATTTATTTGGCAGATAAGTAGACTGCATTCTAATCCAAGATTCCTGTTACCAAAATTTTACCGATTTTTCTCATATCAGCGTTTCATGTCCGTGCTAAACTGATAGCGCCATCTGTCAACTTTTCTGTTTCGATGTCGATATCACAGCATGTCATGTACCATACATAATAAATAAAGCAGAATCAATCCCACTAACTTCAAGAACCTTTTTCTCCAATAAAAGATTGGCTAGGAACAGCCTTATACTGTCTTTTAAGAGCAATAAACACAACTCACAACTCCGTAAATCTTCAGTTTTCTCTAAATAAAATTCTAAAGTCTTAGCTACCCAAATAAGCTCGTCCTGTCTTAATAAGGAATATACAAAGTATGTGAAGTCCTGTTGACCCGCAGGGTTTTGGTCTTGTCAGGAATCATAATATAAAAATCACAGTCTCTTTTAATATTTCCGATAGCTATCAGAGTAGGAGTTTGTATACCGTGAGCCGTAATTCAGGCACAAAGAGTGATTAACTTGAAAGCAAGGTTGTCTTAAGATAGTGAAAACTTAGAACCCCAATTGCTTACATAATCTAAGACCATCTGTGCATTCCACGTCGCGTCATAACAGAATGTCGTAACAGTGATAACAGAATGTGCACCACTTCCTCAAAAAAGAATCATGCTGCTTAACTGAAGAGTTCGACATAGACGACATCATAATTGTATACACGTTTCCTGGAAAGCTCCTCCTCTTAAGAGGTTCCCGAGCAGCACCTCGAAACCAGGTAAACTTTTCCCAAAGACGCTGCGGTTGCCTATTCAGTGAACGTAACTGTAAGAGAACGTAAATAAATTTGCAGCGGGCCCATTTTTGGAATATCAGAATTAGAAATTTGCTACTTTTTTAATTTTCCGCTTGGTGAATAGAGAAATTCATAATTCACAAAGAAGAGTAATCACTCGCCAGATATAAAATTATAGAATTGTCAATGTGGCAAATTTGGTAATATGGAAAATTTATAGTTCAGCGACTTGAAAAACTTAGAATTTATGAAAAAACTTGCAGAGGACCCAGTTTTAAATTTTAGAACTGTCAACGTGGAAAATTTGGTAATATCCAGTTCTTTACAGCTTCATTCCCCTTTCCTATATCTCTAGTACTGAAGAACTGTCTCCATTCTTATTCCCATCTTTTGAGTTCTATCGCGCTCCCTCTATTTTATTCTACCTCCTTCAAATGCATTTCGCTCAATCCCCTTCCTTACCCTTCCAGCTGAAGTAGTTACCTTATAACTTTGCGCTTTTTCTTTCACAGTATATCTAGATGAATTTCAGTCTACCCTTAGGATCATCCTATATATTTTTATGTTTTATTTTATTTATTATTATCATTATTATGTTTTTTTCAAACTTTTTCTCAGGTGAACCCGGTTTTCCGTCATAGCCACGGACTAAGTCAAGTGACTGATGAGATGAGGATGTTATAAGTTATTTCAATACGTTGTTTGAAATCATTTACGATGATGTTGTAGGTACAAAATTAGAAGCACGGTGTAGTTTTCAGTTTGGCTTTGCTTACACAGCGGCCGTGAGTGTTGAAGATGACACCAGTCGCCCCTGGATGCTTTCTTAGAGCTACCATGTATCAAGCCATAGGTTCTTAGTCACTTGCTTCCTGATGGTCTAGGAAGTTTCTTACAATGCGACAGGTATTTCATGAAACCGCCTTTTGAGCTGCCGACAGTACCCTGCTGACTCCTGAATGTTCAAGATGTTCAGTGCATCTTGCGTGCACATTGCCTGTAGCCGAAATCACAATAGGATGAATAGATGCATGTTTCACATTCCTCCATATTGCCTTAACTTCATGCCTTAGCTCGCTATACTTATGAATCTTGGTTGTATAGGTTGCCCGCAAATTTCGGTTAAGCGGACAAGCAATGTCGATGATGTAGACTCTTCCACCTTTTTTCTCTCGCATCACGATGTCAGGTCGATTGGCTCGTATGTAATGATCCATTTTCTAAAACGGACATTGGAATGTATCTATAGAAAGGCATCCATTCTGTTAAGAGTCCTAGGTTTAGGGCAAGTTGTTGATGTATAATGCCCGCCACATCATTATGTCTGTGCCTATATTCTCTTTGAGCCATTACGCGACAACCATCAATAATGTGCTCGATGGATTCGTTGGTATCTCCACATAATCGGCATCGGTCAACCACGTCTTGATGTAGCACGTGTTTGCGATAATTCCTGGTGCTGACAACTCTATCATGAATCGCAATGACGAATCCTCCTGTTTCTGAATACAGGAGTCCCTTTCTCAGCCAAATATTGGATGCCTCACCATCCACTTCATATTGATCTAGAGTTTTGGAGTGTTCGCTGTGGATTGCTTTCTGTCTCCATTGCGTTTCTAATTTCTCTATGGTTTCTACCCTGATATTCAAGGCCTCCTCTGAGGACAATTTCAAGGACCTTAAAGAAACCAATGCCAAAGCTTCTGGAACGTGTACGTCATCCGCTTCTGCTCCTTCTGTCCTAGAAGGTAAGCGAGAGCGGGAAATTTACGCGTGATAACATCGGGCAACGCTGTTCCTTGGAGTCAGGTCTCTAGCCGCGGATGACCTTACGTGGCAGACAAGACAGTTGGAGATGAAGGTTTCACTTCTGGATACTTTTTAAGAGCTACCAATCTTTGTAGAATTTAAGAGGAACAGTGTTGACGGACCATATGAAGTGATCCCAGGAGAACAGCCTTTTGCATCCGGTTCGCGATGAAATGAGCCTGACGCTGGCAAGCCGGAATCTTGTTGAGTTGGCTAATAAATGAAGCTTTCATACCTCCAAGGCAGCCGATTATGAGAATTATAAGATGGACTTTGTAGCCTTGGTACAGCCTACTCAGCTCGAAAAGATGTGCTTGATATTTCGCCCGTTTTTCTCCCTCCTTTGCCGTGATATTACCATCGGCTGGTGCCGAGAATTCAATCACGTGAATGATCTTGTTCTCCAGATCTTGGAGGACAATGTCAGGCTTCGTAGCACTGATACGTTGAGTGGTGGAGAATGAGAAATTCCAGAAGATCTTACACTGATCATTCTCCACAACTGACTCGAGTTCCCCCTGGGCGTAGGGCAAGATGGGCAATAGATGAACACCATAGAAATGCCTAAGATGGTAATATAAAACTTTTAGAGCTACATTGTGTCTCTCTGTGTACGCGCAGCGTGCATATTTAGAGCATCCACTGAGAACATGTCCAAGTGTTTCGGGCTCTTGCTTGCACGCTCGGCAGTTGGTATCGCGTACAGGTACATTCATTATGCGCTCGCGGTAAACTAAGGTGTCTATGACGCCGTCTTGACAGGCAAAAAGAAATCCCTCGGTCTCCGATCTCAATCCAGCAGACTTGAGAAACATGTTGGACAGACCCATTGAGAGCTCTTCTCTACGTATGATGCCGTAGAACTTACCATGAAGGGGTTTGTCAGCATGTTCTCTTAGTAGGAGCGTATGTTCCGCTTCCTCTATACGAATTTTGAGCACCAGAGGTGTTAGTGATGCTAGCCCATGTGTAGTGTCGCTGGAATTAAATGGGAGGTCAAGCTCCTCTGCGGCCCTATCTGCGCCATGGTATAAAAACACCGCAGCATTGGCGACTTCATGTTGATGTACAAGTCGCATAAGGGAATCCGTGCTTTTTAGAACTGAGCAGGCTGTAGCCAGAACTGTTCTTCGATGAAGACACTCTAAACTTAGCAATCCTCTACCCCCTTTATCGCGAGGGAGATATATTCGAGGTACGGAAGATCTAGGATATGGACTTCGTTGTATTGTCATCATCTTGCGTGTGCTTCGATCAAGTTGTTTTAACTCATCGACGTTCCATTTTACTGCACTAAACGTGTAGAGCAGTATAGGAACGGCCAGCATATTGGTCGCCTGGATCTTATTCTTTCCAGATAATTCGGAAGCCCAAATTTTTCTGAAAATTTGGCGATACCTTTTTCCAAGGGCCGTTTTCAAGTTATGCACATTTTGGGTTTCCGCTTCCGGTATTTCAAGATATGTATATGTTTCTCCAATACCAAGATGTTGAATGGGATTTCCGCCTATGAGTTGAACATCCTGATCGTCACTGGATAATGTAGTATCTAGTCTTCCTTGGTGTAGGTGGACGCAGGCACACTTGTCCAGTCCGAAGCTCATGCCAATCGCTTTAGAATACCTATTTACCGCATCTACAAGGATGTTAAGTTCCTTTTTCGAGATAGCAAAGAGTTTAAGGTCGTCCATGTATAAAAGGTGGTTGACCTTATATTCTCTTCTGTTCGGCGGGCCACATAGGTATCCAGAGCTTTTGCCTTGGAGCACAATAGATAGAGGCAAGAGGGAGATGCAGAAAAGTATCGGACTTAGAGAGTCTCCTTGAAAGACCCCCCTCTTATAAGTGACAAAGCTTGTAGTCACTTGTCCTTCGTCAGATGTTATGACAAATCTTGTCGGCCAGGAGAGCATAAGCTCTTTTATGCATCTCATTATTTTTGGATGCACCTCCATGCACTCAAGCAGCTTAATAAGTAGCTCATGGTTCGTGTTATCGAATGCCTTACAGTAATCAATCCAAGCCATGGACAGATTGCGTCGATACCTGATCGAGTCCTGGGCAATACACCCGTCTATTAACAGGTTCTCCCTGCAACCTGCCAGCCCTCTCTTGCATCCACGTTGTTCGACTATTACACTCCATACCGGCTCAATAGATATCAATATCCTCTCTTTGAGGATGCCAGTGAATAGCTTGTAGCTGGTGTTTAAACAAGCTATGGGCCTGTAGTTCTTTGAACTTGGCAAATCTCCGGCCTTAGGGAACAATACCGTGCGTCCTTCCACTAGCCACTGCGGGACGGGTTGTTCTCCGTTTAAGAAAGTAGTAAATATACGACCTAGATGTTGGTGCGTAGAAGTAAACTCCTTCCACCAAAAGTTGTTGATTTTATCTGGCCCTGGCGCCGAAAAGTTCTTAGTTCTAGCGATAACTTTCTTCACTTCTTCAGCAGTAATTAGTGGACACTCATCCTCTGGACCTTGTAACCTTTGCCTTTGGCAAAAGTTACGAAAGAGTGATATATCAGAAGCATCTTCATTCAGCAGATAAGTATCTTCATATACTTGCTCCCAGGAGACTTGAATCTCTTCTTGACTAGGCGGATTTTTAACTACACATGACGTTTTATTGAACAGACGGGAAGGATCAGTAGAAAAGGTGGAATTTTCCTGAATCCACTTAACTCGCCGTTCAAGGCGCTGTTTCGCTGTTGAAAGAGATCTTACTTTTTGCGTCCAGTGCTGCTTAATGGTCGACAGCTTACACTTGTTCAGCGTGTGATTTGCTTTCCTCAAGTTTCAAGCAAGTGCCCTAACTTTTGGAGTGAACTTTTTATTTGATGTTATGTAGCTCATCACGCACTGAACATTTGATGCATGCCGTCTCGCCGTTTCAATTTTGAACTGAAGCTGTGCAATACGCTCGCGTGTCTTACTCAGACGTACCGAAGTATCGTTACTTCTATCGTCGCTAAGCAGGGAGACCGCCTTCTCGTAAACTACACAGTTCAGATTCCAGAGATTAACATCTTCGGGGAGCAAATCGCGGAGAGCAGTATTAGCGTCAGCTAATTTGTCCATCCTGAGGAAGACTTTTTGGTGTATAGATCTCCTACTTCTCATGTTGGCATTATCGGCTATCTGCAAAGGTGGTCTTGCTGGAACGGGTGGAATGTTCGCTGGAGGATGTTGCTCCTCTTTCTGTTGATAAAAAGCTTTATATCCGTTTTTTCGCAAGAAGGATACCTGATCTCTTAAATACTGAGGCGTTTCATGAGCATATTCCGGGTGCATATTACCCCAACGGTCATGTAACCTCTTCATGAATCCTCTCCGCGCGGGTGAGCTTCTTTGCCAACAGGTAAGAAGGTCCCTCCTGAGTTGGTCCGACCATTTAAATCGATTTTCTCGCGTTTGTCCGGGGTCATTGCCTGGTCGTCGCCTCGGTTCGTTCCTATTGCCACTCCCAACTGAACCATGGCCTCCATCCGAGAGAGGCCCATTGTGGGTGGCACTGCGCAATACTTGTGTCGTAACCGCATAATTCGTTGCATTGGGGAGTTAGCCCAAAGCAACCCGGCTGACTAGAAGAGCCGGAGCTCTCGGGCGATGGGGTCGCCACATCCCTATTTATTATATTTAATTTTTTTATTATTTATCATTATTTTATTATATTATTATTATTATTTATTATTTTTATTCTCTTTTAAAGCCTGTTCTTAGCTGAACCCGGTTTTTCATCATAGCCACGGATGAAGTCATGTGACTGATGATATGAGGATGTTATGAGTAGAAAAAGTGGAATTTTCTTGAATCTACTTCACTCGCCGTTCAAGGCGCTGTTTCGCTGTTGAACAGTACATAGAAAAATTTCAAGAGGTACAGGCTCAGGGATCGAACCCCGGACCTCTAATGTGAAGTCCGAGCGTCTAACCAACATATCCGTTATTGTTTTTTTTCAAATCTTGTTCTCCGGTGAACCTGGTTTTTCATCGTAGCCACGAGCTTGGTCAATTGACTGAGGAGATATGTGTGCCTTCTTAGAGTTACCATCTGTCACTCCACAGGTTTTTAGTAATTTGCTTCCTGATGGTCTAGACAATTTCTCACCATACGACAAGTGTTTAATGAAACCACCTTCTGAGCTGCTGCCGGTACCCTGCTGACTCCTAAATATTCAAAATGTTCAGTGCATCCTGCGTGCACATTGCCTATAGCATAAATCACAATAGGATGAATAGATGCATGTTTCACGTTCCTCTATATTGTCTTATCTTCATGCCTTAGCTTGCTATCTATATGGATCTTGCTTGTACAGGTTGCCTGCAAGTTTCGGTTAAGTGGACAAGCAATGTCGATGATGTAGACTCTTCCACCTTTTTTCTCGCATCACGATGTCGCGTCGATTGGCTCCGATGTAATGATCAATCTGGATAGTAACATCTCAAAGTAAGATGTAATCTTCATTTTCTAAAACGAGCATTGGAATGTATCTATGGAAAGGCATCCATTCCGTTGAGAGTCCTAGGTGTAGGGCAATTTGTTGACGTATAATGCCTGCCACATCATTATATCTGTGCGTATATTCTCTTTGAGCCATTACGCGACAAACAGCAATAATTTGCTCGATGGATTCGTAAGTATCTCCACATAATAGGCACCGGTCAACCACGTGTAGATGTAAGACGTGTTTGCGATAATTTATGGTACTGACAACCCTGTCCTGAATCGCAATGACGAATCCTTCCGTTCTTGATTACATGACGCCCTTTCTCATCCAAATATTGGATGCCTCACTATCCCCTTCATATTGATTTAAGGTTTTGAGGTGCTCGCCGTCGATGGCCTTTTGTCTACATTGCGATCCTCATTCTTCTGTGATATCTGCCATGATATTCACGGCCTCCCTTGAGGACAAATTCAATGGCATTGCCTTGATGGCATTCTCGAAATCACTCCCTAGCTATGCGGTCCCTAATTCTCCTCTGGTTAAATACACTATTCTGCATTTATCTATCCCGAACTCCATGCAGATATAATTTGAACACTGCTTCGTGACATCGATCACATGCTGCAGTTTCTGGTCCGAACTAGCGCATAACGTCAGGTCACACATGTATAGAAGATGGGTCACCTGATGACCATCCTCGTTATCGTGTATTGGAAACCCATGAGACATGCTATTTAGTAGAGAGTTGCGCCCACAGATATTGACCGATTTGGACAACCAAAAATTTGAAGAAAAGGAACTAATAAGATTTCTGAGTCAACTTTTTTAATTCGGAACTTCCTGATAATTTCAGCTAAATTCATAATTTTGTTATGAATATTATAATTTTTTCAAAAACAAATGCATTATTGGGGCATCTGTCGACGGAAAAATTCTTTTTTTTCAGGTCAGAGTTTTTAATTGGGATATTCATAATAAATTCAGCAACATCCATGATTAATTGATAAATTTTATGATTTTTTAAATCAAATTTGACAAACAAATGCATTATTCAGGCGTCTATCAATCGGAAAATTGTTTTTTTTTCATGTTAGTCTTTTTAATTGGGAACTTAATGATAATTTCATTAAAACTCATATTTAGTTGATAAATTCTATAAAGTTTCAAACAAATTTAATAAACATATGCATCATTTTGGTACTTGTCAACGAAAAAACTTTTTTTTCAATTTCAGGCGTTTCAGTTCGAGTTTCTCAGGCTTTTTCCACCGCCAGATGCCGTAATAACGCTTTTTTTATTAAATTTTGCTAAAATGATAATTTCGCTGTTATTGACGAGCACCGGCAGTGTCAAATAGAAGAAATGGCCTTTTTTCGTTGTATTTGTTTATTTATGAAGAAATTGAAAGCCCTATTTAAGAAGCAGGCCCTAAAACTCTCTTTGAAATCTTATCAGCTTCTCCCAAAATTTTTTTATTCAGAATCGGTCAATATTTGTGGTTTGTACGTTATTTTGAACCAAAAAAGTCATTTTTCCCCCCTTGTGCAGCGTGACGGTCTAGTTTAGTTTCTTTTTACATACAGCTTGGAAAATATAAAAATAAGAAGGAACAAAAGATTAATTTCCAGTATGAGATATTTTGATTTGAATCCGGTACCATGTAAACTTAAGTTCACGTCGGCGCGCCGATACGTTGCCGCGCCGAATTCGAATCAGCGGTGGTGTGGTTTTGAAGCAAGCAGACCGGCGGCGTGGCGCGGCGGCGCAACCCTCTACTATTTAGTGTTTTGTTCAGTGGGTTCAGCGCTAAACAGAACCATAATACACTGAGGGAGTCTCCTTGAAAAATACCCGTCGTAATGCGTATTGGTCTAGTTATCCTTGGTTGTCCATGATCAAAGTACTTGATTCTTGTAACCCAAAGCATCGTCGTCCGACTTAGGAAGTCAATGATATGTGGGCAAATTCTGTATACTCTTAGGACTTGAAGCAAGTATGTAATCATGTGGTACAGGAAGGAAACGCTTGTTTGTAGTCAATGTATGTCATGTGCAAGTTTCTTTGATGTTTACGGGCTTGCGTCATAGCAACAGCGTCTATGGTGACTAGATCTTTACTACCTCGCGAGTTTTTACAACATAATTTTTGTTCTTCTGCGAGGATGTCATTCTCGTCGCAGTGAGAATATACCTTATCTGCTATGATAGCTGTAAGATATTTATATATTGTTGGAAGGCATGCTATCGGTAAAAATTCAGATGGACTTTAAACGTCTGCTTTTCTAGGCAACATATACGTAGTACCCTGGAGCATAAAGCCTAGCATCAGATCTGGATGTTTAATGATCTTCTGAAAATACCTTGTCAACGCAGGATGTACACTAATCAGGTACTTATAACAGAAGTTGTGCACATGTCCAGACCTGGAGCTTTCCACTTACTTGCTTTTTTCAAAACCGCTGAATTATCCAAGGCCGTGATGTTAGTCAGGTCCATGTCAGGTTTATTGCTTGCTCTTGCTTTCTCTAGTTGGAACCACGCAGTGTACAAATTGCTTCTGTTGGTTTTTCCCCAAACATGATGACCAGTAGTTAGTCATGTCTTCCAATGGAAAGACTTTGGTATTTTGCCTAAAAGGTTCGATTTTGTTGCCTTCTGGAACTATTTTTCTTATACCGACGCAGTCAAGCAGTAAGAACATCAAGTGTCTGCCGTTGGGAGTCTATAAACGCATCCAATATTGCTGGTGTCAATGACTCGAGATACCGAGAGTGGATGATTTTATTAACATGGTGTATCAGCTTTCATGCAGATCCTTTATGCCATATATGACTTTAGCTTCAATCAGGTCTTGGTGTCCACATATTCTAAGGGAAGTTCATCAATATGAAGCTGTTGTTCCACTTTCATTTCGATGGCAGCTATTACAACAGCCGGAAGCAATCTGTGTACATACATTGAGCGTTCTTGATCTGCTAGATTCTGCTAATTTATTCTTGTGGCTAGTTCTGGGTACTTAAGTAAGAAGAATCGATGATGTTCTCTCCTCAAACTTTCCCCACTTTTCTTTGCAAAAAAAGCGCATTACATCTCTGTTTATAGGGTATGTCCATTTCAATCGCGTTCTTGGTTGTTGAACCTCTGTTTCTGGCTCTGGTTGTATTGGGCCATCTACCTCTGAAGGATGTGGTGGTGCTGGATCTTCACCAGGTTGAGGAAGAACATTAATTCTTGCTGCTTGTTCGTGTAACGCGGCTTTCTCTAACTGACGTTCATTGCCGTCGTTTTTCCACGCCAAATCAACCTGTTTTATAATCTCATATTTTGAGATGTATAGATTAGTCCTTGTGTCCTTCACCTCGCCGATAAGATCAATTAGTGTAACTTTCTCTATTTGAGGATAGTTTGCAGCAAATTTCGTTCTAAAATTCTATCCTTTTTCGCTTGAGGTTTCAAACTTCGCACTTTCACAATAGAGATGCACCAGTTCCTCATTCGGTGTGGTATCCCACTAGATGCTCTTCCACGGTATTTATGTTGAGGTGTTTGGCTGAAAAGTAGCTAACGCTAGGCAAAGCACCCTCAGCAGGCACAGTCAATGTTTCACTGCTTACCGTATGAAACAGATGTTCTTGCTGGCCAGCTTTTTGATTAGTGAGATCTCCCTGACCATTTCGTAGCTCACCATCATCACAGTCCCGCATGCTGTGGGGTCTAGCCACATCATGCTTCAAGTCACTTTCCTCTTCGTTCTCTGACTGGCTGGCATGAAAAACCCTGTCTGTAGCAATGCTACAGCCAGCATAGCCGTCAAATTCATGAGAGGAAAGCTGAAGCCCTACTACGATAAAAAGGCGAGAACACCTTCGGTGGAGAAATTATTATGTTTTTTTTTAAACTTGTTCTCGGGTGAACCCAAATTTCCATCATAGTCACGGATGAAGTCAAATGACTGATGAGATAAGGATGTTATAAGTTAATTTATTATGATGTCTGAAATCTTCTGCGATAATGTTGTAGGTACAGAATTAGGAGCATAGTGTAGTTTGGAGTTTATATTTTATCGCTGTTATCCATACACAGAGGCCGCAAGCGTTGAAGGTGACAAAAGCGGCCTTATTATTATACCATTAAGCCATTTCCCTTTCGAGGTAGGCGTGACTCGCTTGGTGAGAAAAGCAACAATGTGAGGAAGAAGGTATATATTTGTCAAATTGATCTAGAATTCTCGTTTTTTTTATTTAGATAACACATTTATTCCGCAGCACTGCTTCGACCCAGGATGCTGATTAATCTCTCTAGCGATCACCTCAAGTGGAGAGCCTCACCAGGTCGTCATGTAAGGTTCCCCACTCGGGCCCATTAGTATCTGAGGTCTCTTGTTTCAGGCGTCATTCACTCTTCTGACGCTCATTTTATAAACTATTTGTCACCACACTTTTCTGTCCTGGCATACTTCTCCAGCTTCATTCATGTCCATGCATTTTTTCATGCAAGCACTCGTGTTTCTATGGTTTTATCGCATATTGTGTAAAGAGATTGCATGCAATCGCTTTAATTTTACTCTTATCCATCTCTTGACATGTCCATGTCTTGCTACCGTATAGTACGGTCGGTATTAATATAGAATTATGTATTGCGATTTTATCTTTTTTTGATATATTTTTACTTCTGATAATGGACCCTGCTCTACCAATAACCTTCTTACCCTCATCTATGCGCCTATCTAACTCTTCATCGATCTTTCCATCACTACTGAACCGGCTACCCAGATATACGTACTCGTCAACTTGTTCTAATCCCTCATCATTTAGGACAATGCTTCACATTGTTTTCTCACCTTTCCCTTCTAACATCATAATTTTTGTTTTATTTACTTTCATTTTTGGGCCCATACTCTTCATGCTTGTATACAGTTTGTTCCATATTCTTTGCAAGTTTTCGATTGATTCTGGCATAACAACCATATCATCTGCGAAAGCTAACCCACGTTCCCTTATTGTTTCGATATCAACATCTTCTCCGTCGAATAGGGCCATTCTTAGACACTTGTCCATGAATATAATAAATAGCCATGAGGACATAACGCATCCTTGTCTAACACCCTGCATAATATCGAACCAGTCACTTAGTTTCTTATTAATCCTCACACTCGCTTTGCTACCAGCATATATTGTTAGTATTGATTGTAGAAGCCATCCATTGACTCCGTACTCTTTCAGGACTTCCCAAAGTTCACTTCTACGCATAGAAAACTTTCTTTCCTACTCATAACATTTTTTTTTGTGATCTGTCTTATGCTAAATATTTGATCAGTACCTGATCTCCCTGGCATAAATACACTTTAGACTTCCCATATATTTTCTTCTGTTATTTTCTTCACCCTGCGGATAAGTATTGTTGAGTATATTTCACTTGCGGTACTTAATAAGCTTACACCTCTGTAATTATTGCAGTTGCTTTTATCCCCCTTCCTTTTGTATATTGGTACGATAATCAGTTTTCTCCAATCGTCTCGGACTTCTCCCATCTCGATCAATTCAGTTTTCTAATGTACTATGTTCTATGTTGCAGCTCTGATGCCCCATAGCTCACCTTCTAAAAATTCTTTGAAAGAATCATTCAAAGCTTCTACAATTCCGTCTGTAACATATAGCATTTCACCTTTGCTGTTTCTCATGCTAATCACAAATGACCACATTCTCCTTCTCCAATCTTTTTTCAACATTTTTTTCTTATTCCCCATATCTGTTTAATTAACTCTGCCGCTTTTTTATCCCTTCTCTTATCTGAACTCTATGTTCTTTATTTGTTTGCAAGGTGAATCCCAATATTTAAACTCCTTTATATGTTCTTACTTTACTCCCTTTCATCTTTCATTCCATGCTTTCTTTCTTTCCCCACTTTTTCTAAACTTCATTATCTTTGTTTTTTCCACACTTTTGAAAATATACAATTATTTTAGCAATAATATGAACAATAAATTTAGAATGCATATCTTTGCGTTTCTTTTTAATTATATAGTAGTACTCTTTTTCGATATTTGTTACAAAATTGAGCTTTATAAAATGAAAATTGACTTAGTTATTTATTTGTTATAAGAAGAAACCTTAATATCTCTTATAAGCCATTGTCATGCAATTGAATTATTAAAAATCGTTTTGCTACTAAGTGCACTTCATCTTCATAGCAAAACTTCTGCTGGGAACAATAACTCATTTTTTGTTGAGATCCTATCGGTCAAATCTGTGGAAATTCCGTTGAAAAATAGTCAATTTTTTCATAACAAATAAGTTTTTATGAAAACGAATCATTATTTCGGGCCAAACTTTTGCACACTTATTATGGGTGGTAAGGGACATATTCTATGGAAGGTTCAAACTTGTGAATCAATTATAGCAATAATCATTGCATATTTAAAAAAGGCACTTTCGGACAGTTTTTATTTTTTCTCCTGTGAACAAATAAACAAATCTTGATGTATGAAACGTTATTTTGTAGATTTTTGTAAGACCTAAATTTTTTAACTGAACTTTTTTTCTGACAAACATGTATGTGAGTTGCAATAAACGAAAAACCTGTTTTTCCAGGCTTTGACGATTGTTTACATACACATTGTTTTCGAAATCTTGATTGCAAACATATAGTCTTTTTTTCTACATGCTAGCACTACAAGAATCCGAAGTTAAATTTCAGGTAGCATTTTTTACCTAGAATGAGCCTTTCTTTATAGGGCGCCTGGACTATTGATACATTTGCTTTTCTTGCTTGCAAAATTGAAAAATTTATAATATATAAAAAAAAGTCACTCTCGCCAGTTTTGAAATATTAGTACCTACCGCTGAGAACTTCTTGACGTAAAATGCGATCTCGGTATACTCACGCAAAAACAACACCGTCCTGGCATACGAAAATGAAACCCTCTGTAACTGAATTAAGTCCTGATGATCTGAAGATATCAAACGTTAGTTCCTTCGACAAGGGCTGATTTTATACATTTCTGTAGATATTTCAGTGCATTCTCTTGTCGTGAAGCTGTTGGTGGCATTTGTCAACCTCTGATTTCTTTATTTGGGCTTTTAGATATGAGGCATCTAGATGGAGTAGTCCACTTTTCTCACTTCGGGGTGCTGAAAATAATTTAGATGAAAACACGTCGACAAATCGGTGAAACGTTCACATTAACTGGACGAATCAACTTAAGAATGACTTGCTAGACTGCTATGATACCAGCATTATCCCTGACTACAGAGGCTTTATGGCGCGTATGCACACTCTGTGGTGCCAGAAACACCAGAGCTTCAGCACGTTTCGCATTCGTCTTTGCGGAATCAACGTGCTTGCCTCTTGAAAAATTCAAATGCACACGGGGCGCTTCCCCAGCGGCTGCTTGAGCAAGCTGCAGATGAAAATCAAGAAGCGACAATAAGACCAACTGCACACAGCAGACACTTTCTGAAAGAGTATAGCGATTTCATGACAAGGTGGAACATTGACGTGCGGGTTCCTCTTAAGCCCCAAGATATGGCTGAAATGGATGCCTCCCTTCTTAAGCATATCTCGGAAGAGACGGACCTCTGGATGATAAATTGTTTAGTTTATGGTGCTGCGAGAGCATTGTATGATTTAAACCGAAGGCTTAAACCGACGATGGATCAATAGACCAAACGACGCATGCATCAATTGAATAAGAAGATTGAATGGGCAAGACAGAATGCGCCCCGTATTCTGTGTGTGATTGACTACATAAAATCTGGTAGACCGTTCAAAGAAAGGATTCGAAATTTCGCCCTACAACTGAGGATCTTTAATCACACACTGAACAAGTCGAAGCTTCTGACAAAATGCGGGTGTTTTCTGACGCAAGAAGATTCACAGGCCAACAACTTGTTTAAACACACTGTTTAATATATAGAATTCCTGAAAATAAAACAAGAATTCAACGATAAAATTTGGACAACCACCACAAAGTGCTCTTATTGCAATTCCTAGAGAACAAATAAAAAACTTTGTTTCTTTGGACAAAAATAAAAAAGAGGAAAGGAAAATGAGAAGGAAATCAACCAAATCCCCTTCCTTCTTTTTTTGATTCCTTTTGTCTTTTTTATTTTTATTATCATCGAATGACAATAAAAAACCATGCTAAGTATTTACCAACGTTTCGGTACTCACGCAGTACCCTTATCAAGGCAAGAAAAATAAAAACAGGTGGGTCTGTTAAAAAAACAGGTCTGTTAAAAATGGATTTTGAATTTGATTTTAGTCTGATTTAAAATTCTTGAATTTCAATCACACTGCTTAAGATCTTTACAGCTGTCCTAACCGACAGGTTTGTTCGGAGAACAATGGCATAGATTCACTACCGAAAAGCTTTCGATTCATTCTCTGACGGACTTATAATTAGTCTGTTGGGAAGCTTGAAGGTGCATCCACACATAGTGAGAGGAATAGAGAGATTGATGACCCATTGGAAAACTAGATTTACTATCTCTTCTGTAAATTATCGTTTGATAACGACCAACGTCACCTTCCAGAGGGGCGTCTTTCAGGGCAATACCATGAGCCCTTTGCTTTTTTGAACCACACTTCTGCTTCTATCTCTCGCACTACGAAATTCTTCTGGATACCTCTGTGATGACAGTAATTATCGCGAGAATAAGGTTACTCATGTATTTCATATGGATGACCTGGAGATCTATGCCTCTGGTAAAAGAAAACTTCAAACTGTTGTAAATATTGTCGGAAAGTACACAGCCTCCAAGCCGCACTCCGGACGTGACATTAGAGTACAAGGTATCTGCGACTAACATGCTTGCCTTCCCGGTTCTACTATACTCGTTTGAGGTGGTTCAACGGAGGAAGAACGAGCTTAAGCTCTTGAAATCACCACACATAAGATCATCGATATGCATAAAAGCTTAAAAGTAATAAGATTCTGCCTGTCAATCGTATTGACTCCGTCTTTATTGGTTTTCCCAACTCTAGGGTAGTCGGAAGTGTTGTGCGATCCATTATCGGGAGCATTGCAGGTTCGATTGTTTCGAACCAGCCTTACTACAACTATGCTTGGTGCTGTCATTGTTGTTTCCACGAGCAGCTAGGGAAAAGGGTTCGTCCATCCTTGTAGAGCCCCGTATGCAAGGATAAGACTGCATACCCTGAGAAGTCGCCCGGGATCCTAGAGTCACCGTTTGAGACACATCACCCAGGTGCCGTTCAGCTTTCGGCAAGGTTGTTACGCCTCTGATCAGGGGTTATTCCTTCGGACCATCCGTGGACAATTGTCCGTGACTGCTTGTTAATTATTGTAACCATATCCAGCAGAAACCCTTCACACAGGGACCCTCTATCCGCAACCCGAGGACAAGTTCGGTGGTTTTGTTATAGGCCCTTCAGTATGTGGTTATTAAATGTGTAGAAATAACAGCTATTAAAAATAAATTAGCATCAAAAATTAAAAAATGTATATCAAAAACGAAATACTTTATGAGTTATAACTTGGCTAAAACATTTTTTATAAGACACTCAAAAGCTCATAGATGTCATACACAAGCTAATACAAAGAAAGATGTAATAGTCCAATCAAAAAGGCAGTAAAAATATATTCAGAAAAAATTACTTACGGGATGAGAATTTTGATGACTTACAATTTTCTTCAAATGCAAGTAAACATTCTTTGACAGTTTACACACCAGCTTTTTAAAATTTAGGATAAAAAGACATCAACAATCAATTCCTTCTACGAGAAGAGTCTAAAGAAATTATTGTCTTCTTGTAACCATTTTTTTAAAATAAATTTTTGGTGGCTTCACCGACATATTTTTCTGTAATATACTAATGTCCAAGGTAACAACAAATATTCTTCAGGATACTGTTTCATGTAAACATTTACTCAGAATTTAAGCAGACCTCATGATTTGCCACAAGTATTTCGCATTGGAAGATTTCGCAATTCGGTGACTAATTGCTATGAGTTGGTATTCTAGGGCACATCCACGTGGTGGAGGTGAGCAACGGAATTTTCCGAAAACCCCAGTATCGGCGGCGACTCAGATTGGGAAAGCGGGCTCACAGCAACCACCATCCAGTGATCGTACCTCTTGAGCAGTGGGTTACAATATAAATCCATGGAAAAATTCTATGAATCAAAGATGCACTGCTTGCAAAAAGTTTACCAAGAGTGTACATAAGCACAAATGATGGTTATCAATTTCCTGATAACCAAGGAACACTTTCTGAAAGCGATGATTCTTCGCAATCAAGCGACAATGATACAGAGTTCAAAGCAAGCATTAAATTCAAGTTTCTTACAATGCGACAGGTGTTTAATAAAACCGCCTTCTAAGCTGCTGCCAGTACCCTATTGACTCCTAAATGTTCAAGATTTTCAGTTCATCTCGCGTGTACATTGCCTGTAGCCGAAATTTCTATTTGTATTTGTATTTATTCAAGAAAAGTTCCTAGGGCTAAATAGCCCTCTAAGGAACAGGATAATACAGGGTCGTTACAAATTTGTTCAAGCACTGATCGGCAGAATCCTTGATTAATCTTATAATCTAATCTATAAAGTAAATTAGATAAGTGAATAGATTCGACGTCAAAATACGTATTGAATTAGGTATAATTTGCAAAAGTTAATGAAAACAAAAGAAAGTTCGAAGATGAAATGTTCAAAAACTGAATATGAGAGTTTACCAGTGAGTAATTTCAAGAGTTGGGTTAGGAGTATTGTACAAATATTTAAAAAAAAAAACTTGAAATGATAGAGGGAAGGAGCACTTCTAATATCGTATGGTATTTCATTCCATAGTCGGACACCCCTTACTATAAATGATCTTTGAAACTGACAAGTTCTGTGAAAAGGAATCTTAAGGAGTTTATGTCTTTCACGAAGCTTAGACTGTGCTGGAAGGTCTCTGTCTACAAATTGGAACAGTTTGAGTAGGTACTCGGGAGCTTTGTTCTGGAAAAAAGTGTAGAGCACATTACCCATAATGAATTGTCTTCTCTCGGCAACATTAAGCAGACCAGCCTTAAGTGTGTATGGAGTTATGTGTTCGTATTTAGGCAAATTGTAGATAAAACGGAAACAGGCATTCAACGCACGCTCAAGATGTAAATTCAAATCGTCGGTAAAATCATCATAAACTAAACAGTCATAGTGTTTCAAGCGACGGACTGGCTCAAATGTAATGATCCGTCTGGAGAGTCACATCCCAATATGAGATGTAATCTTCGTTTTCTAAAACGGACATTGGAATGAATCTATCAAAAGGCAATGCTGTTAATAGCCCTAGGTTTGGGGCAAGTAGTTAATACATAATGCTTGTCACACCATTATGTGTGTGTGTATATTCTCTTTGAGCCATTACGCAACAACGAACAATAATGTGCTCCATTGATTTGTTGGTATCACCACATAATCAGCACCGGTCAAATACGTCTTGATGTACCACGTGTCTGCGATCATTTCTGATGCTGACGACACTGTCCTAAATCGCAAGGAAGAATCCTTCCGTTTCCGAATACAGGAAGCCCTTTCTCAGCCAAATATTGAATGCCACACTATCCACTTCATGTTGATCTTACGTTTTCGGCTGCTCGCAGTGGATGGCTTTTTGTCTCCATTGTGTTTCTAAGTCCTTTATGGTTTCTGCCCTGATATTCAAGGCCTCCTCTGGGGACAAATTCAAGGGCGTGTAGTCAATCTCCGCTTTATAGATGGTGCTGTAAAGCGTAGCATATCGCTTCCTGTTAAAATAGTCTCGCAACTGTATAACTTGTGACTCACACAATGTCCTGACATCTACAATGCCCCTACCCCCTCTATGTCATGGTAGAACTACCCTTCCAATCGCCGAATTACTGTGGTGCATACCATGCTACGTCATTTCCACGCGGATGGTTAAATGCACTGCTTTGCATTTATCTAGTCCAAACTCTATGTAGATATCATTGGAAAACTGCTTTGTGACATCGATCACTTGCTGCAGTTTCTGGTCCAAAATAGTGTATAGCTTCAGATCATCCATGTATAAAAGGTGGGTCACTTGATGACCATCCTCGTTAGCATGCAATTGGAACGCATGAGACAGGCTATTCTGTGCTTTGCTGAGTGGGTTCAACGCTAAACGGAACCACAATGACAAAATATTATTATTATGAGAAGTTGTGGGCTCTGGTAGCTACGCTTATTGTTTCTTCAAGCAACCAATCCCGACACAACTGAAACGTGTACGTCATCCGCTTCTGCTCCTTTTGTCCTAGGAGGTAAGCAAGAGCGGGAAATTTACGCGAGATAACATCGGGCAACACTGTTCCTTGGAGTCAGGTCTCTCGTTGCGGATGACTTTACGCAGCAGACGGGACAGTTAGAAATGAGGTTTCCACCTCTGGATACTTTTTTAGAGCTACCAATCTTTCTAGAATGTTATGAGGAACAGTGTTCACGGACCAGATGAAGTATTCCCAGAAGAACAGCCTTTTGCATCCGGTTCGTGATGGAATGAGCCTTACGCTGGCAAAACGGAATCTTGTTGAGTTGGCTAATGAATAAAGCTTTCATACCTCCAAGAAAGCCGATTATGAGAACTACAAGATGGAATATGTAGCCTTGGTACAGCCTGCTCAGCTTGAAAATAAGTGCTTGATATTACGCCCGTTTTTCTTCCTCCTTCGCCGTGATATTACCATCGGCTGGTGCTGAGAATTCAATCACGTGAATTATTTGCTCTTCAGATCTTGAAGGACAATATCAGGCTTCGTAGCACTGATACGTTGTGTGGTGGAGAATGAGAAATTCCAGTGGATCTTACACTGATAATTCTTCACAATGGACTCGGGTTCATCCTGGGCGTATGCAGCTGGTGTTTGAACAAGCTATGGGCCTGTAGTTCATTGGACTTGACAAATCTCCAGTCTTAGGGATCAATACTGTGCGTCGTTCCACTAGCCACTGCGGGACGGGTTGTTCTCCGTTCAAGAGAGTGGTAAATATACGAGCTAGATGTTGCTGCTTGGAAGTAAACTTCTGCCACCAAAAGTAGTGGATTTCATCTGGCCCTGGTGCTGAAAAGTTCTTAGTTCTAGCGATTACTTCTTTTACTTTTTCAGCAGTAATTAGTGGACGCTCTTCCTCTGGACCTTGTGACCATTGCCTTTGGCAAAAGTTACGCAAGAGTGATATATCTGAAGTATCTTCATTCAGCTGATAAGTATCTCCATACACTTGCTCCCAGAAGACTTGAATCTCTTCTTGACTAGTCGGATTTTTAACGGCACGTGACGTTTTATTGAACAGACGGGAAGGATGAGTAGAAAAGGTGAAATTTTCCTGAATCCACTTTACTCGCTGTTCAAGGCGCTGTTTCGCTGTTGAACAGTACATAGGAAAATTTCAAGAGGTACCGGCTCAAAGATCGAATCCCGGACCTATAATGTGAAGTCCGAGCGTCTAACCAACATAGCCATTATTGTTATTTTTTTTTCAATCTTGTTCTCCGATGAACCTGATTTTTCATCATAGCCACGGGCTTAGTCAAGTGACTGATGAGATAAGGATGTTAGAAGTTAATATAATACGATGTCTGAAATCTTCTGAGCTCATGTTGTAGGTACAAAATTAAGAGCATAGTTTAGTTTTGGAGTTCTTATTTTACCGCTGTTATCCAAACACAGCGGGCACAATTGTTAGAGGTGAAAAAAGTCGCCTCTGGATACTTTCTTAGAGCTAGCATCTGCCAATGCACAGGTTTTTAATCACTTGCTTCCTGATGGTCTAGAAAATTTCTTACAATGCGACAGGAGTTCAATAAAACTGTCTTCTGAGCTGCTGCCAGTACCCTACTGACTCTTAAATATTCAAGATGATCAGTCCATTTTGCTTGAACATTGCTCCGGAAGGTACGATCATGGTTTCTTAAAGCAACCAATCCCGATGCAACTGGAACGTGTACGTCATCCGCTTCTGCTCCTTCTGTCCTAGAAGGTAAGCAAGAGCGGGAAATTAACGAGAGATAACATCAGGCAACACTGTTAACATTGTTAACACTTCCAGAGCCGCATTGTGTCTCTCTATGTACCGGTAGCCATTATTATCATTATTACACACGGGCAGGGTTATTTTAGATTTCCAAAATGCTTAACTCTGAGGCTTACAAGCCCATTACAATCGCAAACGACGTGATGTGCTGTCTCTTCACGGAAGTTGCACTTTCGACATCGAGGATTGCTGTCGATACTCATGTTATTACGTTGCTTTTTCAAGCAGCAATGACCCGTGAGCATTTAAACCACTATTTTAAACTGTTTTCTTTCGATCTTTAGAAGTAATCTTTTTTTTTGATCTTTTTTGTTAAACTTTTGATAGTGTACCATATCTTTGGCCATTTGCCAATAACCGGCGTGCTCCGCCAAGAGCTATATTCCAACGGCACGCTTATACTAAGCATACGAAGCTCCGCAGTATGTTTCAGGTCCGTTGAGGACTTCTGTAGTCCCAATTTTTGCAAGCATATTTGCTTTTTTGCTGCCTTAAATGTTCTCATGCCCAGGAGCTTTCAAGGCAGCTTTACTATCGAAGCATATGTAAATGTGGTGGTTAACAAACCCACGTTTATGAATCTCCTCCAGGCATGTCTTAATAGCCACGATTTCAGCTTGGAATACTTCAGGGAATTTGCTCAGCGCGATTTTCATACCTGCACTAGGATTCATCCCAACTATTCCAGCTTCTGAGCCAAAGGATTCCTGAGAGCCGCCTCTATTCATCGTGTCAGTCCTCTCTTTTCGGTAAAATCATCTCGAAGGGCTTCATGAATGAGTTTTCTTTCAGCATGTTATCAGGGTGCATGCAAAGAATTTCATCCACGATTATTGTCGTTCTATATTAAATCATACCGATCAAGGAAAGCGGCATGTCTATGCCCTATCCTTAGAGAGAGTCTGTATGCCTCCGCCGCAGCCCGCTGCCTAATTATGAGGTGCAGTGGTGGTGTACCTGAGATGGACTCCAATGCCGCTGTTGGGGTTGTTTTCATTGATCCATTAATGGACAGACAAAAGACCCTTTGTAGGCTCTTCAACTGTTTTCTGGAACTAAACAAACTGGTTCTTGGTACCGAGATTAATGAAGCATAAGTTATAGTTGATCTAATGATCACCGTATATGACCCATAAACGACCTTGGGTTTGAGTTCCCAGGTCAGTTTAGTGTCAAAAATGACTCCTGAATACTTAGCTGATGTGGATAAGTCGACCTTTCTGCCATAGAAATTAGGGTTCACGAGGTTCGGTAGTTTCCTGTGTCTCGTAAGAACCAATAATTCAATTTTATCTGGATCAACAGACAGCCTGCGGTCGTTGCATTAATCTTAAACAATGTTGAGAGCACTTTGCGTGAGTTCGGCTAAAGTTCCCTCAACTTTTCCTGTTACCAGTATAACAAAGTCATCTACATATCCTTGTGTATAAAAACCTGCTTCATTTAACCTGAAAATTGAGTCATCAATGGCGAGTGACCACAGGGTGGGATATAAAACTCCTCGATGAAAATTTCTGTTAATAATTAATTTGATGTTGTTATTCTCGTTTGAGTGACCTTCAAGGTTTCATTGGTAATCAATTGGTTTTCGCCCAATGCTCTTTCTCCTTGAAGATCTCTCTCTGTTATTTGAGTTTCAGGCGCTTTCCTTTTCGTAGAAGTGGGGAGTCTGGTAGTGGCGTGAAGCTCCTTTGTTGAGTTTTTGTTCCTTCTTTCTGGCTTCCAGTATTCATCTAGGTGTAGGCGAGTGTGGCCCGTTTATCGGGTGTTGCAACTGTTCAAAGTCCAGTGTTTCTTGTGGACGGTTCGGGCCGTTAAGTCCTTCAATTAAAATTTATGTCACCTTCAGTGTTTTGAGTGCTTGTTCAGTGATTTCCCGACTCGATCAACTCCTGGTGTTGTGGGAAGTGACGAGTCGGACGACGTATCACCTCCGGTTGCGCCGGGATCGATCGTTCGGTGAACAATCATGGTCGTAGCTTCCGGAGGCTACATCTGTGCCAATTTTCTACAAAAACCCAAAACGTTTTTTGGTTGAAAGAGGAGTACCTTGTTGGATAGGCTCAGGGGCTGTCGATTGTGACATGACTAAACATGATTCCTTCGCGACCCCACGCCAGTCCATCACAATTCCGTAACATTTTTGTCATTCGAGACTATGTGATTCTTCTAAACATTGCAAAGGTCTCGAGACAAGCTCTCAGGCATGACAACCATCTTGCTGGAAGATTGTTTGCAACATTGTAAACGCCTTGAGACAGGCTCTCAGGCAGGACAAACGTACTTACTGACTATCTTATTGTTCTCAACATTGCACACGTCTCGAGACAGGCTCTCAGGCATGACAACCACAATGCTGATGGATTGTTTTCATCCTTGCGAACGCCTGCAGACAGGCTTTCAGGCAGAATAAACGTACTTACGGACTATGTGATTGTTCTTGTGGACAGTTCGGGCCGTCAAGTCCTTCAATTAAAGTTTACGTCACCTTCAGTGTATTGAGTGCTTGTTCAGTGATTTCCCGACTCGATCAACTTCTGGTGTTGTGGGAAATGACGAGTCGGACGACGTATCACCTCTGGTTGCGTCGGGGTCGATCGTTCGGTGAACAATCGTGGTCGTAGCTTCCGGAGGCTACATCTGTGCCAATTTTCTACAAAAACCCAAATCCTTTTTTGGGTGCAGAAGGAGTGCCTTGTTGGATAGGCACAGGGACTCTTGGTTTAGATTAAATCCGACAGAAAGGTATTTAAAAGTCTGATTATTGATGGTGATACATATTCTGGTTTATTGTTCGTCGATTTTGACATGACTAAACATGATTCCTTCGCGACCCCACGCCAGTCCATCATAATTCCGTAACACTTCCCTTTTTACCTTCGCATTCACATTGAAACCGTGAAGTGAAGACTGGACAATCCTACCACATAGAATAGAGCGTCCTTTATGTCCTCTATGTCCAGCAACGCTGCTGTCGCTTCATCCCTTGTTCGTACTGCTTTTTTAATACGGGAGATAAATGCATGGATTGCTTCAATAGTGAAATTGCCTTTCTGTAAGGCAAACTGATTACTAGAAAGGGGTTCATCCGGTAGGGTTTGCTCCATTATATAAAAATCATCCAACTTTTCTCATATCTTCCACTTGAAAGAAGCAATTAACTCTGAATGAGTTAGCCTCATAGTAGTAGCATCTCACCGGCACTGGTAACGTGACCGCTTTGAACTTCATCAATGCTACAGGGATATATCCCCATAGCTATGCATAGCTTAAGGATGTTACACATTGGTCTCAACAAAACATCAAAACATTCTTGAATCAACGCCGGAAATATACCGTCTTCCCCAGAGGCTTTGAATAGGTCGAATCGCCGAACGACTCATTTTATTTTTGATTTTGTCACTGTCCGGCTTGACCTTCTCCAGTCATTCCCATTGGCCCCATGTTCTGGGCTTTCAGAGGTGTTGGGCCTAACAGTCCCTTCCTCACTAACCGTTTCTGTCATGTCCCCTGTTGCCAAAATGAATGCCCTCAGTTGGCATGTAGGGTTTTTCTTTAAAGTTGTCTGGAGTTTCGCAGTATCAGGCACATTTTGAATGCCCATGCAATGCTACCTCCATGAGTTCCTTTTAGCCAATTGTATTTCGTTAGTATATCTGGCTACACTAACCTTATACACATGCCGTGGCTTTTTAATATGAACAGGATAATTATCCGTATGATATATACATATGGCGCTATTCACTACATTTACAGCGAGCTCCAGCTGATCAATTGATTTTATTCTCCTGAGAATGATGTACAATGACTCTCCACGATCTTCCCTATATGGGGAGTTATTTCTCAAGTTTACTCATTCAAAAAGTCAAAGTTGTCCGATCTAAGTTAAGGATTGGGAAAGTGTTTTGCTATTGGATAGTAGTAGCGATTTTTAACTCGATAGGGTTCTCACGCCCTTTCGATTGGTCCTACGCGTTCGGTCAAAAAATAACTATTCGACCTTCAAAAATTAATATCAAGAAAAATTTGGACTTTTTCTCAAAATAAAACAGGTTTTTCTTTGGTCCTTAAAGAAAGCTTAGGGTTTTTGCTATAATGCTATGTAGAATAGAAACAAGGATTCAAATTTTCAAATTATGAAAATAAGCGTTGAGTACTCCGATACGCGCATGACGCTGGCGCTAGAGCCCCGCGGCGAACCGTGGTGCCTTCATGGTATTGTTTTTACGTAAATTAATTATCTATTCTAGTATATTTGAACGCTTTCTGCATTTTACAGGGTTGTGACTGCCATTATTTATATGACTGAATTATGTTAACTGATGAATTTTGAAAAAATTTTGAGTTTTGGAAAATCAAGTTATTGAATCAGAGTTCGGGTCGACAAAGTGGTTTTATGGATTAAGTAAAATGAAGGCTCGGAGATTTTGGCATGCTGATGTCTGGTCTTCCATCTGCCCTTCGTTCTGAATTTTGTTTTTTTCAGTGACAGTTGTTTTCACTTTGTTTTCCAATTTTCGATTCTTCTCTTTTGGGAAGTAGTCGCATTCCTTGGCTGAGGAAAATTTCTCCAATTGAAGTCTCCTCCCATCTTCAGTAGTTATAAATACATGATATCGCAAAGTCTCTTCAATTGTTACTGCAGCAGTGAATCTGCTTTTCAGATCTTTAGCAGTGGCTCCGTGATCTTCCTTGCTACTAAAAATGATTTCAGTTTCCTTGCTGTACTCCTTTGCCCACTGGAATAGGGATGAAGCATCTAGGATGTGATCTTCAGCGGAACATTGTAGGCTAAACCTTGCTGCATTTCGTTTAACATTTGTCCCTATGCCATCACATGCTCCCTTACCATGAGCGGTAGAATGGTAATGCCACTCTGCGGGAATTCCGAAATCTGCCTTGTGAGTTAGGATATTAGCAAAATTGCTCTCATTCTTGAAATGTTGACCTGCTCCGTCTGAGACGTAGTACACCTTTTGGACCGCAAAATTTGCCTTAAGATAATTCACAATTACCTTCTGGTACTCATAAACGGCAACAGTGTTATGACTCAAATTGTCCGATATGATTACTATGCTTTTGTGCTTGAGTTCTCCAGCTTTTACATAGTAAATAACTACTGTTAATATTGTGGCCTGATCATTATTTCAGTGAAATCCTTGCGCGGAGTTTTGGAGCACAAACTTGAAGTCCTCAGCGAAATTAAAAGAGATAACGAATTCACAATTTTCCAAATTTATATTCAGATTTTTGAAAAATAATGACTGCTCTGTAGCAAGGAAATGATGGGTTTTTAGCTTCAGCCAGGCTTCACAAAGCTCATTGACAAATTCGTCAACATTTTTGATCAGCGTCTTCAAATTGCGTCTATCAGTCTGCAGCCAGGAATCAAATTCCATTTCTTCCAAATCCTCCTCATCAAAAGCTTCAATCAAATTATCTTCACTTTTAGTAGTACCGGGACAATTTTAACATTCTCCTAATTCGCAGGAACTTGTCTCATCCGGGCACACAGTTAACTGCAAACAATCGCGATAACCATTTAAAATTAACTCTGGATCGTGCGTTAAATATTGCATGTTTATTTCTTTTAGCATTAACTTCACGTTTTCATGGTCAACACAAACGCGTACTGAGTGGGTACCGCTCCTTCGTACCAAAACGCAATGTTTTGATACGTATTCAGATACGAGATCTTCAGTTTCAAAACTCAAAGGCCTTCCTCTTTGTAACGTAGGCAGAGTTCAAATCCCATTGTTAGCAACTGACTTTATTGCATTTTTAGCTTATCGTTTGGATGTCTCGAATTCGAGCATTAGTTGTCTGCGAGTCCAAGACTTTGGAGCCTGGATTTGGATTATTACCTTTCGTAAAAGCAATACAATAGTGGTGTACCACGTTGTGCTACGGGCGGGGCTCAAGAGCCAGCGTCATGAACGTACCAGAGTACTTAACGGATAATTTTATAAATTAAAGATTTAAATCCCACTTTCTAATCTACAGAGTCTTAGAGGAAAAAACCTGAGTTTTCTTTCAAGACAAAAACACCTGTCTTATTTCGAAAAAAAGTAAAATTTATTTTTGACCTCCATTTTTGAAGGTCAAATATTCATTTTTTCAGAAAATGCGTAACACCAATCGAAAGAGCGTGAAAACCCCTATCGAAACTGTGGTAGGTAACATCTTTTTCATCGCTATTAGAAGAGTTAAAAATGTATTTTCCCCGCAAGTCTCGCAGCATTTTGTTCATACGCATGGATGCTTTTCAGGCTATTAACAAGTGAAACCTTGGGACCTCCAAGAGCGCCGATGATCAGGACGATTAGTTTGACAGAATAGTCCGGGTGTAACCGTCGCAATTCCCTTATGAGGTTTTTATACCTTTCTTTCTTTTCTTTCTTCTTCGCTGTGACGTTTTTGTCTGCTGGTGCCGAAAATTTGATAACGAACATGGTTCGCTTCTCAAAGTCAAGAAGAACCATATCAGGCCTCGACTGCGCAACAGAAACAATTGTCGAGAATATGGAGTTCCAGTATATGCGGCACTTCTCATTTTCGACAATTGATTCTATTTCTCTTGGAGCGTTTAGCGGGCAGGTATTTGGGCTAATGCCGTAAAAGTGACAGTGATGGTAGTAAAGCAATCTCAGTGCCGCATTGTGCCTTTGGATGTAGATTGTTCACTCGTGAGCTGGACAACTACATAGTACGTGTCCTAGATGCTAGAGTGGAAATGACACCCTTTGCCTATTTCTTCGTGTTTCCTGACAATTTTCAGAAGAGGGTCTTGTCCATTTCCGACCATTCCATGACCGTCACTTTGACGTCGTGAGATGTGGAGTCTTGAAACGAAAAGACTTAAGGTGCATGCTTTTGTTCACGTGCATAACCTTTCGGGACCCGATATCGAGGGATCTGAGCTGGTCCTTCGTCCATGGAACTACTCCAAATGAATAGAGTACAACTGGGACGGCAAGCATGATCGTCGCAGATACTTTGTTCCTCGCCGAGAGTTCGGAAGACCATATCTGTCGGATGAGACGTTTGTATCTGCATCGGAGAGTATCCTTGATGAATGTTACTTCCTGAATGCGGATCTGTGGCACGCCCAGGTATGTATAGGTCTCTCCAGCGCAAACAAATCGTATAGCGCTTCTGTCAACGAGTTCAGGATCTTCGGGGATGCCGTTAAATTTTCCTCTCTTCAAATTAACTTCGGCGCATTTCTCAACCCCGAACTTCATTCCAATCTCTTGAGTGTACTCTTTGACAATTTTTAGAGCTAGATGTAGTTTTTCTTGATCTCATACATAGATCTTAAGATCATCCATGTAAAATACATGAGTGACTTTATGCTTTCGGTTCTCAGGCTTGCCACAGAGGTACCCTTCGGAATGGCGAAGTGCGAGAGATAGTGGCAATAATGTGAGGCAAAAGAGGAGAGGGCTCATGGTGTCGCCCTGAAACACACCTATCTGAAAGGTGATCACACGATGTTTCCAGGTGAGATAGTGAATCTGGTTTTTCAGAGCGGAAACACAGGTGATATATAGTTGATAGGTTGATTCACATTGACCTGGTAGTACATTGAGTATATCTATGGCGCATGACGTATCTCTTATGAAGCGTGAACGGTACATT